>JARLTB010000100.1:3260000-3467500 GCA_030141615.1 Unio pictorum
ACAGACTTATTTGTAAAACTTCACCTTGTAAATCAATCAGATTATTAGACTGGTCAGTGAGTTTGAAATTAATTCTGGTTAATGAATTATTATGACATCGCATATAGACTGGATTAATCGGGGATTCAATTATTAGAAACCCTGGAGGGGCTGTTGGTGCAAATGAATACAGAATATATCCCTGCTGAGCTTGATTTGATCGTTCTAAATTTATTTGATAGCTTCCTTCTATAACATCGCATACTAAATTGATTGCTATCACCGATGAAATATTCACATTGAACGGAGCAATATGCCTGCCACCACCGTTTGGGTCATTATTGTGTTTGAGGATTTTTATTTCCTGTGATGTTGTTTTTTTCCACGTATCAGGAATTATTTTAAAACCAACATCGATGGCATCATTGAGAAGTTTTTTTAGTTCTGGTACGTTATATCCTGGTAGTTTGAATGTTGGAATGTCTTCAACGCGGATTTTATAGTCTGTTGCAAATGTTGTTCTCGTTATAGGATTACTGTCACCTAATACCACTTGAATGATTTGCAAATGAAATGTTTCCATGTCATTGATGATTTTGTTACATGTTTCTACGACGCTGATAAATTCATCTCGGGTGAGAGAGCCGGATTTAAGAGATATTAACAACAATGAAAAATCATTATTCATCGCTGTGAAGTTTTCAGTGATTTTCTCTTCTTGAGTTGTGTGATATATTGGGTTGTTGAATTTTTTCACTGCAGTGAAAACTATCAATTCCTTGTATTCTTTATAACTCCTTATTGGATTATCAGATTTTATCCTGTCTGTGACATAATCGGTTTTTTGTGGTTCTGGTAAATCAACGGTTTTCCCCCTTGGTGGTAATTCAGGCCATCCTAGTACGGTTCTTATTGAGCTTTGATAGATATCTACGACGTAACCCTCTGTGCTTATCTCAATGGCAGATGATAGTGTTGGCTCATGAACCGATATAGTTATTTTCGATTCTTTTCCAGTAATTGATTTTATTCTACGCGCTAATTAGTTATTGATTTGTTCAATTTGGTATGATCCGGTTGGTATGGAAACAACGTTCCAGTCTGGGGTTCCGTCGGGTTTATTCTTATTTGCAAATACCAGTGAATTATTCGGTTGTTGACCACCAAATGATTTTGATCTGATATTAGGCCAACTGTGATACACTCGTAATTTTGCTAGCGAGATTTCCTTCACTGGGACCGGAGAGGGGAAATTCACACTGAATTCTGGATTCGTTGAGGTTATTGATATCATGCTTGTTTGTACTGGGTTTGTGTTCTCCACTATTTGTTGAAGTAATTCCATCTGTGTTGTCATTGTTATTATACTGTTGTTGTCGCTCTAATTTTGACATCGCAGAATCGTAAATACCTACCATCGCTGAAAACTCACTCTCTGATATAATTGTACCATCGAGAGATGACGATATCAATGAGGATAATTGCGAGTATGCAGTGGACACAACATGAAATTTAATTATGTAGTCTTGTAGTTTGCGTTGGCTGTATGATGATATTTTTTTTGTTATTATTGAAATAATTCCAGCGATTGTTGTTGCCGCAGAAATGCAAATTGGAACAGCTATCGGGGCCATCATTGTCACTGAAGACAGTATAATACCAGCTCCGGTGATTACACCACTCACAGCATACACAGTAACATCAATTGCGGTAATTCTCCTGCGATATTTTTTAATTTTCATTGCATACTCCTCAGACAGGGTTTTGAGTCTATTTTGATATTCTCTGACCTGATCATAACGATATTGCGATGATGAAATCATTTTATTTTTAAATCAGTTTACGATTTCAATTGAAACCGTTAGTGAAATTGCTTTGCAATTTTCAACTTAAATCCGCTACGAATTCCACATACCATGTTGTTGAAACCCTAACCAAATTTGTATCAGTAGCTATTAACGTGAACTGTTCAGTTGTATCCTTGTCGATGATCGTTGAAATCGTATTATTGACCCCGGATGAACTCGACGATGATATATTAAATTGAGTCGTTCTCACTATTGGTAATCGATAAATACCCTTAACGGTTGCAGTGATATCTAATTTGTTGTTTGTAGGTGTCCACTCAAATGATCCGTGTTGGATCGTGTATACTACGTTGTTGGTTCTGTCATGAGGGATTTTTGTTTTTTCAATAACTGTTATCATCCTCGTTGCATCCACTTTGATGGCCTCGGTGAAGATTTTCGTCTCATCGATGAATTTTTTTATATCCGGTAGTTTTAGTTCAATTTTATCGAATGTAGTTCCAATAAATTTATCAATGATATTTCTACGAAATGAGGTAAACTGTTTTATGTGATCTTCGGTTTTAGATTGAAGTGTTGCTAGTTCCAACACAGAATTTTTTAACTCATCGTTGAGAGTTTTAAATCTATCTGTAATCGTCGAAAAAAGTACACCCGGTTTGAGTTTACCCTGATCGGAAAATAACGCGATAGTATTCTCGATTGCGTTTCGTTGTTTAATCAAAATATCATCCAACGACACATCACTGGTTTTCAATTTACCCTGTTTGTCTTGAAATACAACTATTTCATTCGGGTCAACACTTGCTAGGTTCAACGTCTCAGCTATTTCATCTTCGATTATTTTTTTTATATCCTTGATAGAATCAGGGGTTGCAGTGCCATCGGGTTTGGGTTTCAAAGATCTCCCCCAAATATCAATCATTGTTATTGTAAAACTCTTTCTCTCTCTAAAATCGTTTCGATTTCCAACGATTACTAGTATAATTATTTACGACAATGTGTGGTGGTTTT
The DNA here is from genome assembly GCA_030141615.1 of Unio pictorum. Lineage (NCBI taxonomy): Eukaryota > Metazoa > Mollusca > Bivalvia > Unionida > Unionidae > Unio > Unio pictorum. Next base: position 3,262,802 of record JARLTB010000100.1, read on the forward strand.
CTAGATGCTGAAATAGCGTTAAGGACATTCAATACTTCACTGCCGCATATTGGTGGATCATTCATTTGTTGTGTTGGTAGCGTAGAATACCAAGTCTTCATTGGAAAATTTTTTATGTAATGCATGAACTCTTTTGGTGGGGCTAATCCCCATATGAATCAAAATAGACGATTGCCCGTGGATCAATAGCGTATGCAGCCCAGTGAGTTCCGGGTCCTGTGCTGTTATCTAAATTAATGATACCGGTTTCAGTGTTGTTTGGTTGATGTGGTAATTGATCTTTCATAAAGACACCTCTGAAATTTTTAATCGCTAGTTTTTTAGCAGCATCCATTAAATCAAAATTGGACATAGGAATCATAGGTTCCTCAATTAATAAACCGGTCCTAGTCTTAGACCCTTTCCGCTGTACCATGAATACGGGGTTCCTGGTAGTCTTAGACCCTTTCCCCTTTTTTTATAACCCTGTCCAGTTGCCTTCTTTAGTGCCATTCCTGCTGCAGTACCAACGGCTCCTTACGCTGCCGCTTTAGCTACCGCTGGGGCAGCCGCTGCGATCAATGCTGGTATTGCAGCTAACAATGGAAATATACCACCTGATTTAATCATATTTTTGATAGCAGCCGCAGAAAGCGTAATCTGAATACCTTTTTTTGCTACAAGTGCATCATTGAAATGTTTTATTTGACGAGTTGTCAGCGATAATTTATTTGCACCACCAGTCATTTGATTGGGTTTCAACGTGATTGTGGTTCCACATTTTTTAGCTGATTCTGATTGCAATTTTTTTAATTGACCGGGTGTCAAACACACATTGATATTACTATATGACATTATACCTAATAGATTGATTCTAAATCGTAAAACGATTCAATGGAAAAATCCTTCGGATTTTCAATTACATATTTTCCACTGGTGCATCTACCACTCTCATTCTTCCTCCAACACCTTCAAGTAACATTGATTTATCACTGAGAATGACAGCAACTGCTCTATAATTAGCAATAGTACCACGAGTCACATTAGCTCTAAAATGTATATCAACAACAGATTGTCTTGTTAAATCAAGATGTTCCAGTGAAAAGTAATAAATCGGATACAGATTTTTAAAATCAAATTGTGATATTTGTAGACCGGTATCAACATTTTGATCACGTGCCATAAATGACAACAACCTATGATACACGCGTGCAATATGATTTTCGGTGTAATTAAGTTGTACATCTTCAGATGGTTCCTGCTGGCCGTTTATTCTCAATGAGACGTCTTTAACACCTAATTGATCAAATATCATATGGCTGGAAAGTTGATTGCCAACTCGTGTGTTATCCTGTAATGCAATAAATATATGACGTGGTGCAGCAATGCCTTGTTTTGATGCTAGATTCCACGTGAATAACCCGTTGATATTTGATTGCTTCACATCTGTACTCACTGATAACCAACTTAGTAATGATTTTCCTCCTTGGTCCATAAATGATAATAATCGTTCTTCTGCAGTAATTGATGGAGTCAACACTGGCATCCACAATGATATTTTTGTTAAATTGACTTTACCAGCATCAGCATTGGAATTTGCAGCATCTGCTGGAATCCTCCAAATCGCGTCATTATCATCACCCTTTCGTACAAGCAATACTGTATGCTTCGCTCCATAAATAACTTTTCTGAAGTTTCTACAGAATCCAAATATGTGATGCAGTGGAATCGCGCATGAAAATGATTTACGCCCTATTCCCAACATTGAAATACGTGTTGCAGCTCCTAGATTGAAATTCTCATTAGTACTTATAATCATATCTTCGATACCAGCAGCATTACCAGTACGATCATTTGGTCGTCTTATAATAAATTGATTTCCTCCAGCGGTATTTTTAACATCTTTTGCAAACATCATAGAAGGTCCTGCTGATCTTGTATAATCATCAGAATATCTCGATAACCCAATTATTGTTGTGGCCACATCAACATCACGATCTATTGACTCAATTTCTTTTCCATCAATGAGATATCTAGCACTCTCAAATAGCGCCATAATACCATTATTGACAAAACCGACTTGAGTACCAGCTGGGTACGGTGCTGGTACAGCAGAAGAATCAGCAGCTGTTACAAGTTCTCCTTCTACTTCGATAAATGCTTCACAGGGCAAAAAGTATTTACTGGTATCATGGACTTGAAGATCAATTCTTGATCGACTATTTGAGTCTATGGCATGATAGGCGTAATATTGATAATCGCGTACAGAATCATCCTTGCGCACTGGGGCGTCTATATCAAACGCTGGATCAGGTGACTGTTTGAACATTTTATTCTATTTATCAGAGTCTAAATCATGAAATCGTAAACAGATTTTCATCGTCGTATTTTTTTAAAGCCACTTCCTGCTATCATATTTGGGTCGGGAGTCACCAATGATGCTAATTTTTCATCTACTGCGTTATTTATTATTTTACTAACACTTGCAGGCATTTCCGCTGTAGATGGCAATGGTACCAGTTTTGAAAATCCTTTGGATTTCCTCCGTCTCACTAATGATGTTATTTTATCCTTCGCAGCTGAAAACGCTTTTCCCGCAAGATCTCCAACAGCACCAATACCCTTATCACGAATAACATCAATGGCTTTCATTGATAATTGTTTAGCTAACGGCATCACTTTTGGGGCCATTCTTGCAAAAAAACCTGCAATGGTATTACCTAAACCATCTCCGTAGTATGCTCTATAAACTGGAAACCGTGAATTAACTACATAGACGGGGGTTGGTTTATCATGATTGTAGTGTATGATCATTATTATAAAAACACTAGTGTTTTCAATTGTTATTTATCTAATCAATTCAATCACTATGATACCCACTTTCCGCTAACTCGTCAATGAAATCTCGATATGTTTAGATATCCATGATACCGCCTTGAAATAACCGTCTACAGATATCAGCTGCTTCATTAATTATTTCCGGTGAATTATTTCCAGCTCGGAATCCTCCTACAAGAACATCTAATCGTGATATATCATTGATAACACTATCAGGACATACCCTACTTTGGGTCCCTAATCCCTTCCCGCTATAACCAGCTGCTTCATCCGGTTTTTCTTGTAAATAATCAAAAATATCATCATCATCATCATCATCAGGTGGTAGTTTTTTAGGAGAGAAAGATATTTTCTTTGCAGGTTGCTGTGGCTTTTTTTGCAATTTTGGCGTTTTTTGTTGTTGTTTAAACTCTTCGTATTGATTATACACTATACCCACCGCATTGGCATATTCGATGTATGATGGACTATCTGTCTTAATTTGACTTTTTTTAGTTTTGATTTTGTAGAATATATCAGCCCAATGAGCGAAATTCTTAACATACTTATGATGTTCTGGTTTCAACCATTTTTTTCTGTTTTCATAAGACGTAACAACAAGCTCAGGAATTTTTGTTGGATCAGTCTTATCAATTTCTGCTAATCCTTCCTCGTTAAATCTCACGCGTAAATCATCTACTGTTCTTTTTGATTCCATTTGTTTTGTTTGTTCAGTTTTTGCTGCTATTTTTTCTAACACGGGGAGAAAGGTCTTTCCCTGTTCAGAGATTGTTGACACTACCTCCTTCGTTGCTGTGGTTACTGGTTTAAACAATTCTTCAGACCCCACAGCAAAATCAGTTTGTAAACTCTGTCGTTGTTGCAGTTTATTCCTTACAGAGTCACGAATTGGTACAAATCTCTTAATTGCATCTAATCGTTCACGAGCCCATCGGGTCGTTAATGCTTCATTGACCATTATTTGAAATCGCAAACAATTTTTCAATTCCAAAACCCTACCTAACACCACCGTGCGACATGTCGGATGATTTTTAACACCACCATGGAAGTGTTTTAACGGCTCTATCAATGATGAGGAAAGTGTCATAATTGTATATAAAATAAATAATACTGACAGTTTCCTCATTCTATTTTGACATCAATGACATGTCAGATGATTTTTAACACCACCGTGGAGGTTTCATTTTGTTATTTTAACAGCTCTATCAGGTATGGGGAAACTATCATAATTGTATATAAAATAAATAATACTGATAGTTTCCCCACTTTTCCATTGATCAATCTGACATATCTTCCATCGATTTTTGACATCCCCCTTGAGGGTCGGCTAAAAAAAAATGAGGGTCGGGCAATCAAAAAATGATAAAGGGTTGGGTAATCAATGGTCGGGTAATCAAAATTGTTCATTTTCTTGAATTAACGCTCGTAGGTTTCTAATTTTAGAGTTGACTTCTTTTTTCAATTCGTATTCGCTACCCAATTCTTTTCGTATTCCTTCTACTATAGTATACAACGGAACGAATACACTGATGTCACTGGAAAATGCAAGAGAGTCCTTAATAGAATTCTGAATTCTTTTGATGAGTGCATATTTCTTTGGTAGCATATACCTGTTATTCATAACTCCGTATTCTATATCCTGAAAATCCGACTTGATTTGATCAGGATTCAAACTATCTGATAGTTCAATATTATTACTTTTCAATTTTAAAATTTCAACTATGATGCTATTCATGTTTTCAGAATTCATTATTCTATAGTAATGACATATCACTAATTGAAAAATATGATGTATTAGACATAACTGAATTGAACCTTCTGTCCGGTCTTTTTTGAAATCGCAGATCGACAAATCCCCTCTGCAACTCTTCGTACAGAAGTTGGACAAATATCGAAGTGCCTACCGGCTTCATTCATAGATGAAAATATTTTCTCTTCGTTAGTTGTTGTATTCAAGGATTTCACAGGTCTCTTCCAAACCGTTTTGCATTTTCCAGTCTTCCCTCGTTTCAAATTCTCACTCTGTGTGATAGCTTGCAGATTTGATAAAGAATTGTTCCTTGTATTAGAATCCTTGTGATCAATAACAAAATCATCCTCGATCAATCCATTAAACACCTCGAAGATGAAACGATGATTGTGATAAGTTTTCTTTCCAACAGTAAACCTCAAATACCCTCGATTACTCAGAAAACCGACCGGTTTCTTCAGTCTACAGTGTCTTACAACACCATCACTGGATGCTTCATAATTTGTAATCACTGGGTGTGGTCTGAATTCTTGGTTCATATATACTACACTATTGTTTGTCTAATTCAGTGTTTGGTTTAATAATTACATCACTGGAGAATCTTTCGATGTAGTCTTGCGGGGTTCTTATGATTTTGTCAGTGACGTTATCAGGGTCAAAGACTTTTTCAGGGTCATAATTTCTGATGGATTGTCCATTTTTTATTCTTTTATCACAATAACGCTTGAATTCCCTATATCGCTTTCCACCACAATCAATACACAATTGTGATTTTCCCTTAACCCCAACCCCACATCGAATACAGGGTAACGGACCAAGGCTCCCATGTCGAAAACTTTGCATATGATACCTACAGTACTCATTTTTTCTGCATGATTTGTTACACGGGGTTACATTTCCCATCATGAGCCATTTGCATTGGTTCATTATATATAAAACTTTCATTTAAATACTTGTTTTATGTATAGCATGAGGAAGTTAAGGAGGACACCCTTGACAAATGCTAAATTCAATCCCGATAGGGAGTTTAAGAGATTATTGAAAATTAATCCGAGATTTAATATCGATAGACCAAAAAAACGTAACAAACGTCCAAGAGACGGAAGCATGAGGGAGTTTAAGAGATTATTGAAAATTAGTCCTAATTTAATCTCGATAGACCCAAAAAACGTCCAATAGACAGAAACAAGAGATTATTGAAGATTAATCTCGATAGACCCAAAAAACGTAACAAACGTCCAAGAGACGGTAACATGAAGGAGTTTAAGAGATTATTGAAAATTAGTCCTAAATTTAATCTCGATAGACCCAAAAAACGTAACAAACGTCCAAGAGACGGAAGCATGAGGGAGTTTAAGAGATTATTGAAAATTAGTCCTAAATTTAATCTCGATAGACCCAAAAAACGTAACAAACGTCCAATAGACGGACCCTGGAAAGATGCTCAATTCGATCTTGATATAGTTTCTAATACACCAATGAATAAAATTCCTAATAAAGCCATGATTAGTAAAATCAGAGACTGTTTTAATGAATTCAAGCGTGATGGAGCATCTTATTGTTGGTCAACATTTCGAATTGATGGTGTTGTTGATGCTACCATGAATGATGAAAAAGCAGCAGTGATAATCTCACATCTTCGAAAAAGGTATTTTTTCCGAATAAAATTCATTATCCGTGATAATGGAAAATGGATCATTAGGGATAAATTTGAACCCATTCTCAGGGACAAAAAAACTGTCACCGTGAATCAGGATTCAAAACCAGGAATTTTGACTGGAATTGACAAACCATACTACGAAAGATCTTATCCTGTAACAGCAGTTGTTTACGGGATATATCAGCTCAATGAAAAATCTGATATTGCAAAACTAGCACCTATGAAATATTCGACAGGGCTCAATTGTGTAGCAGAACGAATAATGGAACACTTCACAAATGCGTCCCGTGGAAATAAACTAACTGATCTAAGACGAAAAAAAATAACCGAGTGGGAGTTAACGGTAAAAGAGAATGGGGCAACAATTCAAGATATAACCAAATTAGAAAAATCATTGAGATTTCCAATATCGGTAAGGACAATCACCGGTGAAGTATTATACGAATCGAAATATAATAAATATGGAGCCCCATTGAAATTATTGATCATAACGAACACGCATGGTCATCTGCAGTAACAATATTTCCACGTGAAAGAACTATAAAATATATCCCCCAAACTGGAGAGTTTTTTTCAGAGCAGAAATTATTTGATGCTATTTACCATTTGAGTAAAGAAGACCCTGTGTCAATGTGGTTATTTCACAGTACTTCAGAAGATGAATGTAGATTTGATCAGTTTGTAAGGCCCAACGGAGAATTGTACCGTACTGAAGAACTGCATAATCAAATGAAAAAACTAGCTAGTGAGTTTTCACTGGAAGAGGAAGACAACAATCAATTATTAGCAAACTGTTTTACACTTCCCTCAATTGCAGCACATTTTGCTAGAAAGGAAAATGCGTGGAAACCAACACGAAGTGATTTTTTATCAGATGTCAGATTGTCCTGTCTTGAATACAGCCATGGAGGGTTATGGAATACAAACTACGACACTAATTCCGTTGTTTCCGTTGATATGATTGCGTGTTATCCAGGAAGTTTTCTAGGGCATGGAGAATGTGAAAAATATTTCAAACGATTTGGACACCCCACACACGAAATGGCCCGTGTTGCTATTAATGGACCACTGCCTGATTTTGATTTAACAGGATTCGCTTGTGTAGTATCATTTGAAATGGCTGAAGGACTTCATCCGTGTAGTTATCTTTGGATTGGTAAACACATGTCTGAAAAACACTGGATGCCAATAGTGTTGTTACGGTATATGCTTGATTGTGGGATGTTAAAATCGTTAATTGTCAGTGAAGCGATTATATCCTATCAAGCACAGAAATCAGTGTGGTTACCACAACCTGATCTAGAACAAATAATTAGCGAACAGCGAACACTGTTTCCTGATTTCAGTGAACAACAAATCATTGACTGGTCCAAACAGTTATTTAAAATCAGAAACAATGAAGCAAAAGATCTCAGTAGAAGAATAATCGGAAAATTCACTCAAGGTGGCAAATATGATAATACCAGATATTCTTCACGATTGATTATAGACAACGCTGAATACTATTTAACAAATAAGGGCAAATATGTCAATCGTAAGGATGCATTTATGTCCGATGGAACCAAATTGGGTACAATTGTTACCTACAGCGATGGGTACAATCCTCAGTACACACATTTAAGAGCTTCTATGTTCGGTTATGCTTCTATTAATCTGTTTTCGATGTTAAATAGATTTCCTAACAACGCAGTTAGAGTTGCAACTGACTCATTTTACATAAACAGCAAAATGGCTGATTTTATAAAAGGTAGTATGGCTACTGGCAACGAGAATTGGGGGTCATGGAGAATTAAGAAGGAAATGCTTCATGATTATATTCAATCAGCAGATGTTACAATTGAAAATAATTATCGGAATCTCAGAGATTCAATCAGAATTTTCTAATGCACCACCGATTTCTGATCCGATTTGTAGATATAAAACGGCTGTGGTGGGTCAGGAAAAACAACCCGGGCAATTGAGTTATTTCGTGGTAAATCAAATATGATTGTGCTAACACCAACACACAGACTTGCAAGAGAAATGATACAGAGAGGTGTCAATGCCTGTACCTATCACAGTTTCTTTCGATGGAAGGGGGATAAATGGACTCCTGAGCGTATGGGCGAAAAATTTATTCCCGAAGTCATCATGTGGGATGAAATAGACACAGTGTCAGAAGATGTATTAAAAATATTTCTTGAATGGTTGTTATTGAAAAATACAAAAATCGTCATGTGCGGTGATCACGGACAACCACCCCCATTTGTAGGTGCATCTCCACATGAATGGCTAAAGGGTTTTGTAGACTATTATGAAGAAATTGATACCGATCATAGATCACTTGATGAAAAATTAAAAGAATTTAAGAAACTAATTAGATTACAACCGGATAGAATCCAGTGTGAAATAGCCCATGAAATAATTTCGGAAACTCCAATGAATGAGTTTTGGGAAGCATGGAGACCAAATGATTTGATAATTGCAAGTAGAAAGATAGTAAGGGACACACTTCAGATGAAATTATTTGAATTGCATAAAAAGAAATTTGCAACACTTCCAGTGCCTCTTTGTTATAGGCCATCTGATACACGAAAACAAAACATTGAAGTTGATATTCCAGGACAAAGTGAAAAACAAATTCTCGTGCTAAATGATATTGTGCTGGTTGATATCAATGTCGTTGAAGATGCATTGCGTGCTAATAAATCCCCATGGACGTTAGGATACGCAGCAACAATACACTCTTCACAGGGGCTGACAATATCGGATACAATTGTTTGGATGGTAGATAATCGCATAGAATGGTCGAATTTAGTCTATCTTTCAGTATCCAGAGTACGAAAAATAAATCAACTCCGAAGAATTGTTTTCGATGATGAAATCATTGGTGACGATAATGACATCACAATGGATGATATTGATGTTTGCATCATTAATTAAAAGCTCTCTGGTTACAAACAACAGAACAAAAAAAAGCAACGAGAATTTGATATTGATGCCAAATTAATAATTACACTGAAGAAACAACAGAATAATCACTGCGCAAGTTGCAATTGTATAATGCGTTGGCAGTATTCGGATAAAGATCCTCGCCAATTCACCGTTGATAGAAAAAATAACAATCTCGGTCATGTCAAAAATAATGTGATGTTGACTTGTCTTGAGTGCAATAGACGCAACGGTGCTAGTTAAGACCCCGTGGTGGTAATTGAGTATCCTCGGGTATCACTTGTAATTGTTGTCTAGTAAACCCCCGTTGAGGGGCAGTTAAATCCAGTTTATAGATTAGAGGTCTACCCGTAGATCGTGTTATGCCGGATATTTTATGCGCGGTAACACTCCAAATAGGATCAGTAGCCCTTTTTGTACCCCCTTCAAGCTCTCCTGGTTCATATAAATACCTCACAATGACATTACTACCAAGAATTGGTTCTTTGAAATCTTTTTGTGGTTGTGCGGGTATTGACTTCTTTTTAATCGCATTGATTGGTTTCATGTTGATTGTTCTAGTAATCTCGTTATTCAGTGCAGTAATCACACCTGGTAATCTTTTAACCCATTCACGGGATCTTTTTTCTTGGATGAATTCTTTTGCGTATTGATATCCAAATAACCGCTCAGCAATCGTCCTATTAAACCGTTCAACAATTGCCTGATCACGATGCAGTGCAGTATGCCCCGTCTGATAGCGACATTGTGATATTTCATTGTAGATAACACTGCACCCTGAAATTCTTTGCCAGGATCAATTTGTAATAGATTTGGCCAGTGCAGAGGACCCCTTCGATAAAGCTTTTCAAATGCAGAAGCCACTTCAGTGGCTGATTTTGTTTTTAACGGTTCTGCTTCTTTGTATCGACTTGCAATATCAACTACAGTTAATGCGTATTTGTAACCGTTATCATGTGGCAAAAATAATATATCAGCCTGATGAACTTCATTAGGGACGGTTACATCAAAATGCGAGAAATTAATTTGTTTAGGCGGTGGTAGGTAAATTTGCCATAGTGCCTGTTTCGATAACCAATGAGCCGCAGTGGTTTTTTTCACTTTTGCAGCGCTAGCGAGTTTATGGATTGCTGATTTACCCCTCCAGTATCCTCTTGGGGAATAATAAATAGATTCCATGTTATTATTAATTACCAGCACCTAACATCAATTTACTTTTCATAGCCGATTTTATCAAAAATGAAGCCAATTTTTCTTTGAAGAATTTATCAGGAATGGCATTAAACGCATGAATTAATTTCACATCTGCTAGATGCCTGTGTTGCAGATTGCTGCTTTTATAAGCGACATCATGAAGATGGCAGGCCTTATCAATAGCATTTATTGGTTTGTCACAGAATTAGGCGAAAATTGAACTAATTTTTGTTCTACTTGAATTGCAAACGAAACTCACCATTTTCTTGATTTCGTCGTACACGCATTACCTGGGGTGATTAAGTGGCGTGTAACGATTTGCATGTGCCAATTTGTAATTTACATGAAATCCGAAATACTCGTTGTCCGTGGTGCACGTCAAGCTCGATGTGATTTATGTTCACCTATTGCGAGTATATAAGGCTAAGGATTTCTCATTATTATTTACGGGAACCAAAATATCTAATCGAAGAATAGATAACCTCGTCTTGCAAATCTCCAGCCAATGGGCTGATTCCGTCGTTGATACCGTAGAAGTACATCACTGATAGCGCACCTAATAACATCGTTGATACCGTCTCTGATACCGTAGCTGCTAACGTAGTTGTTACATTGTTTCTGATACCGTAGCTGCTAATAACATCGTTGATACCGTAGCTGCTAATAACATCGTTGATACCGTAGCTGCTAATAACATCGTTGATACCGTAGCTGTTAACACATCTGATACCATCTTTTGATAAACGTCTTTGATATCGTTTGATTTGTTGTGGGACATCTATTGTTTGTTCTGGAACATCTCTGTATAAATATCTGAATGTGCTTGTGCCGTTAATTTGTGCAAACGGAATTGAAGTATCTGTCTGTGTGTCGAACTGTCTGTTCGTCAACATCTGTGTAACGTGTAAATATCCGGAAAGCTAGAAGTCCGAGTGTAGGAGCTGTCTTAGAGTTGTAAAACGTCCGGGTAGACATCTAGGGGAGTGAGGAACCGTTGGTTCGGGTAGATGTTGTATGCTGTCTGAACGTATAACTGTGGTGGATCCGTGAAGGGTAACGTCCGATAATAGTATTGGTCAACCCTCGGTTCTCGGGGAAACTGGGAGACGATTCAACTGTTGATGAATCGTGCGGTTATACAGGGGAGACACATAGGTGTATTGAAATTGTAATATAATTTAATACATTGTTGTATTTGCATGCTTATGTCAGAACGCAATAATATTTCAAGTGATCACATAGATATCAATAAAAGCTAGCAACTTGATTGAATACAAGTATATGATCGTGCTAGTTATCGCAATCCATCGTGCGATAGATAGTTTGTCGTTTGTGTTTATTTTTTTCGTAAATCATACTTGCATTTATTTAACTTTCGTAAAGGATTCTTGGATCTGTGTATAATCCAAGAGATCCCTTTACATCTGAGATTCCTTTTGTATTGTTATTTTATTTGTTCATGTATTGTGAATGGTTGTGAGTGTAATTGTGGGTTGAGTGCATGAATTATTGTGTTGTTACATCTGTTTTTTTTTCATTTATAATTTATTACATAAATTTATATTTTCTTTCACAAATTGTGTTTGTATTGTTCATTTAATCCACCCTCCTCTCGGTAACAATTCTGTTACAATGGTGTCAGAAGTGGGATCGTTGGATTAAGTGAACTGTCAATCATTTTTGTGAAGGTATACATTTAATGTTTATATTCGAGCGTGACCTTCTGTTAAGATAATACTCTAGTTGGAGTTTATTTTTGTTTAGTTTACCTAGGTCCGTGTGTCCAGTATAAACGTGTTTAAAGTATTGGTTTGGTTATATATCTATATTCATATTACAATTGTCATGTCATCCCTTAAGGACTTGGTTGCCTTAGGCAAAGATTTCGGATATGAAGGTGAAAGTTTGAGGAAATATATTCAGGAAGAACAAGCCCGGGAAAGGGAAGAAAGGGCAAGGTCAAGGGAATTCGAAAGGGAATCCGAAGATAGGAAATGGGCCTTTGAGAGGGAAAAGATAGAATTTGAGAAGGATAAAATAGAATTAGAGAAGCAGGCCCAAAGGGAAAAGATAGAATTAGAGAAGCAGGCCGAGAGGGAAAAGATAGAATTAGAGAAGCAGGCCGAAAAGGACAGGATAGAATGGGAAATGGAAGCGGAGCAAAGGCGAATAGAGTTAGATAAACTTGCAAAAGTAGAAATGTTAGGGTTAGAAGAAATAGCAAAGCAGCGGGATCATGAGCGTAAGGTAGAATTAGCGACATCTGGAAGAGAACACGATTCTGCCACTAACAAATTAAGGGGCCCCAAATTACCTCCCTTTGACGATGAAAAAGATAACATGGATAGTTATCTTCATCGGTTTGAGCGGTATGCCGAAAACCAGAAGTGGAGTCAAAATGACTGGGCATTGCATCTGAGTGCTCTATTAAAGGGTAAAGCACTGGATGTATACTCTCGACTTCCTAGGGACGATGTGTTTAAGTACGACGTCCTAAAGGAAGCACTTCTCAAAAGGTACGAGCTCACTGAACAAGGTTTTCGAAAAAAGTTCAGGTATAGCAAGCCCGATAAGGGAGAAACCTTTGGTCAGTTCACCGTCAGAATTGCGAACTATTTTGAGCGGTGGATTGAATGCGGCAAAGCGGTGAAGACGTTTGAAGGGTTGACTGATTTCTTGCTCAGAGATCAATTATTTAATACAGTTGGGCGAGAATTAGATCAATTTCTGAAGGAGAAAGTCTTCACGAACGTAAAAGATATGGCTAAGCAAGCCGATTTATTTGCCGAAGCTCATGGGGGAACCCAGAACGTGGTTTTGAAAGATTTTAAGTCTGGAAACCAGTCTGTAAGACCTATGCCTAGGGAGCCTGTAAAATCAGCTGAGGTAAAAAGGTCAGTTGGGAATCCAGTTTTTCAGCGTGTGCGGTGTTTCTTGTGTAATGCATTGGGTCATGTTCAAAAAGACTGTCCTAAAAGAAAGGCACTTATACATAAGGTAGCAGTGGCTATACAAAGTAAAGGTATAACTGATAACATCGTACAGGTAGAACCTTGTATTCATTCGCTTGGCACGTGTTTATTTCCTGAAGCGCGTGTACCAACCGCGAGAGGGTTTGTCAACGGTCGAGAAGTCGTGGTATTGCGTGACACTGGTTGTACGGGCGTAGTGATCAAACGTAGTCTCGTGCAGGTTAACCAAATGCTCGGGTGGGAATCCCCATGTATGTTACTTGATCAGACGATGGGTCGCATTCCCGTAGCAAGGATCACAGTAAAAACACCTTTCTTAACGGGAACTGTTGATGCCCTTTGTATGGACAATCCTATTTACGATCTGACGATCGGTAATGTTGAAGGTTCCCGTCTTCCAACCATGGCCGATTTTAAAATACCTTTGGCCCAGGCAGTCGAAACGCGAGCGCAAACACGGCGAGAGAAAACCGCGTTTCATAAATTAATAGTCCCTGAATCGATCTCCGGAATTTCCCGAGATGATTTCAAACAAGAGCAAGAACGTGATGAATCCATCAGAACAATTGTTGAGAAAATCACGTCCGGCGCGATTAAACATTGCAAGCGTGGGGGTAGCTCGAGATTCGTACGCAAGAACGGATTAATTCATAGGGAGTTTAGCGCTCGGGAGGGTAAGAAGTATTGGCAAGTGGTCATAACCCCAGATATATAGATCTCAAGTACTTAGGGTGGCGCATGAGTCAAGCATAGCAGGACACCTAGGTAAGGCTAAGACCACTAGCAGGGTAGTCGCTGAATTCTACTGGCCAGGTGTTAATGGCGATGTCACACGGTTCTGTAGGTCGTGCGACGTATGTCAGAAAACCGTTTGTAAGGGAATGGTCACAAGGGTGCCCTTGGGACAGATGCCATTAATAGATACACCGTTTAAAAGAGTGGCAGTAGATATTGTAGGACCAATACACCCGGTTACCGAAAGAAAGAATCGGTACATACTTACTCTGGTTGATTACGCAACCAGATACCCCGAAGCCGTAGCGTTACCAACTATTGAAACGGAAAGGGTAGCTGAAGCATTAGTTGATATCTTCAGTAGGGTAGGGGTGCCAGAGGAAATCCTCACTGATTGTGGTGCCCAATTCACCTCTGACCTCATGGGTGAAATAAGTAGGCTGTTATCCATCAAACAGCTAAACACTACCCCATACCATCCGATGTGCAATGGACTGGTAGAAAAGTTTAATGGTACCCTGAAAAGCATGCTGAGAAAGATGTGCGCGGAACGTCCGCAAGACTGGGACCGTTATTTAAACGCTGTTCTGTTCGCGTACCGTGAAGTACCGCAGGAAAGTTTAGGGTTCTCACCCTTTGAACTGTTGTATGGTAGAACAGTTCGAGGCCCGATGCGGATACTACGCGAACTATGGACTGGTGATGTCGCGAACGAGGAAATAAAAACGACTTACTAGTACGTGTTAGATCTAAGAAATAAACTTGAGAGTACATGCCAGATGGCACGTGACGAATTGATTAAATCCGGGCGCAGATATGCCAAGTATTACAACCGCAGAGCGCGTAATAGGAAATTTCTTGTGGGAGATCAGGTGCTATTGCTTCTTCCAACGAGTTCGAATAAGTTATTAGTCCAGTGGAAAGGTCCATATGAAGTTAAAGAAGTAAAAGGTGACATGGACTATAAAATTGACATGGACGGTAATGTAAAGACATTCCATGCAAACATGCTCAAGTTATACATCAAGAGACAGAGCGACAATGTCAGTAAGGGGAGTTGAAAATATAGGCGCAGACTACTTGAGTAGGGCATGATGGGAAATTTGTATGAATTTGCCCAGTAATAAAATCCAGTTTGTAGTATAACCAGTGTAAATGTTGTAAGATATCATCAGTAGTTATTTTTCTTCTATTCTGTGTTAGTTTTAAAAATGTGTACATTTTTATTCTTAGGGGGGAGGTATTGTCACAGAATTAGGCGAAAATTGAACTAATTTTTGTTCTACTTGAATTGCAAACGAAACTCACCATTTTCTTGATTTCGTCGTACACGCATTACCTGGGGTGATTAAGTGGCGTGTAACGATTTGCATGTGCCAATTTGTAATTTACATGAAATCCGAAATACTCGTTGTACGTGGTGCACGTCAAGCTCGATGTGATTTATGTTCACCTATTGCGAGTATATAAGGCTAAGGATTTCTCATTATTATTTACGGGAACCAAAATATCTAATCGAAGGATAGATAACCTCGTCTTGCAAATCTCCAGCCAAAGGGCTGATTCCGTCGTTGATACCGTAGAAGTACATCACTGATAGCGCATCTAATAACATCGTTGATACCGTCTCTGATACCGTAGCTGCTAACGTAGTTGTTACATTGTTTCTGATACCGTAGCTGCTAATAACATCGTTGATACCGTAGCTGCTAATAACATCGTTGATACCGTAGCTGCTAATAACATCGTTGATACCGTAGCTGTTAACACATCTGATACCATCTTTTGATAAACGTCTTTGATATCGTTTGATTTGTTGTGGGACATCTATTGTTTGTTCTGGAACATCTCTGTATAAATATCTGAATGTGCTTGTGCCGTTAATTTGTGCAAACGGAATTGAAGTATCTGTCTGTGTGTCGAACTGTCTGTTCGTCAACATCTGTGTAACGTGTAAATATCCGGAAAGCTAGAAGTCCGAGTGTAGGAGCTGTCTTAGAGTTGTAAAACGTCCGGGTAGACATCTAGGGGAGTGAGGAACCGTTGGTTCGGGTAGATGTTGTATGCT
The DNA here is from genome assembly GCA_030141615.1 of Unio pictorum. Taxonomy (NCBI): domain Eukaryota; kingdom Metazoa; phylum Mollusca; class Bivalvia; order Unionida; family Unionidae; genus Unio; species Unio pictorum. The sequence goes on from JARLTB010000100.1 coordinate 3,278,929, forward strand.
GTCTGAACGTATAACTGTGGTGGATCCGTGAAGGGTAACGTCCGATAATAGTATTGGTCAACCCTCGGTTCTCGGGGAAACTGGGAGACGATTCAACTGTTGATGAATCGTGCGGTTATACAGGGGAGACACATAGGTGTATTGAAATTGTAATATAATTTAATACATTGTTGTATTTGCATGCTTATGTCAGAACGCAATAATATTTCAAGTGATCACATAGATATCAATAAAAGCTAGCAACTTGATTGAATACAAGTATATGATCGTGCTAGTTATCGCAATCCATCGTGCGATAGATAGTTTGTCGTTTGTGTTTATTTTTTTCGTAAATCATACTTGCATTTATTTAACTTTCGTAAAGGATTCTTGGATCTGTGTATAATCCAAGAGATCCCTTTACATCTGAGATTCCTTTTGTATTGTTATTTTATTTGTTCATGTATTGTGAATGGTTGTGAGTGTAATTGTGGGTTGAGTGCATGAATTATTGTGTTGTTACATCTGTTTTTTTTCATTTATAATTTATTACATAAATTTATATTTTCTTTCACAAATTGTGTTTGTATTGTTCATTTAATCCACCCTCCTCTCGGTAACAATTCTGTTACATGGTTCTTCACCGGGGTTGGGTTGGTTATGATTATTGAGTCTGATATCTAATCGTGTTCCGGGGCCACAGTAGCTATATCCTGGAAGGTGCTTTTCTCCAGGGTATTTTGCCCATGGGGTTCCAGGGAATTTTGCCAATTTGGCAGCGATATCACCTCCTCGTTTTTTTAAAAAGTTCCTTGGGTTTAGAAACAAATCTAAATTTCTTTGTACTACATTGTACGCATTTACCAGAAAGCGCTGATCGGTTATTTTTTGTTGTAATCGTCGTCAAGTCATCTGTGCCAGTACGTTTTTTACACTTCACACAATATAGATCCATAATTTATATATAACATCATGAATGTAATTGATTATTCAGCTACCCGACGACGGGAACCTATTAAACACCATGAAATGTTACCGAATTCAATTAGAATGATTATCATCGGACCATCTGGAAGTGGAAAGACACAACTGCTACTTAATTTGATAACAAGATGGATGAAATGGGACAAATTGTATTTAATAGCCCCGAGTGTAGACGATCAGCGATGCTATGAAGTGCTCAAGGATTTTAACGAGAAAGCAAAAGAATTTGAAATCGATGATGATATTATTGAATTTATTACTGATATAGAGGAAGCCCCGAGCATTGATGCTATTGGTGGAAGTATTAACAATTTAGTTGTCTATGACGATATCATGTTAGATAATCAAAAAAATCCTGCTAGAATATTTTCCCGAGGCAGGCATAAAAACACTGACGTGATATATGTCACTCAGCGGTATACACAAATACCAAAAGTGATCAGAGATAACTGCAATGTGTTGTGTGTGTTTAATGGAGTTGATACTCATACACTACGAAATATTCATCAGACCTGGTGCAGCGGTGATATGAATCATAATCAATTTAGAAATTTCTTTAGTCACGCTCAGCCAAAACCACATGGATTTGTGACAATAAATTTAGCAGACCCGAGGACACGATATCGTATCGGACTTGATAAAATTTTCGGTTGAAAAGTTTTTACTCATTTCAGGATATCATTGATTTTTTCATATTTTGTTTTGCCTGATTTCATTATTTTTTTTTGCCTGATTTCATTGATTTCATTGATTTTTTTGCCTGATTTCATGGTTTTAAGCCGTAATTCATTGAAAACTTGTTAAAAAATGTTGTAGGGTTCGCCTCCTCTGCTGCTAATGCAGAACGAACAGAAAGGCAAATGTAGATTTGAGGAAGAAAACAAAAACGGCAATTACACTGAAACAAATAAAAGCAAGATCTCCCATCTTCAGGTGTTTGTAATGCCAAATATATCAGGTACCTGGGCGTTTTTAGAGAAAAAATATATAGAAACACTTTCCTTTGAGAAACTTGCTGAATGGAAGTTACTCTTGCAGTATGCACTTCATTAATGGTACTCGGAAGTGCTTATAATGGGGTGAGAAGTAGTAGGGTTCACAAATAGAAAGACGAAAGAGAAATATAAGAGAGGAGAATGCAAATGAATGAGTAAATACAGAAAGGAGAAGAGAAATGTAAATGCAGAGTAAAGAAAAAAGAAAAGACTTTATCATTTTCAACACAATTCAGACTCTTTGCAAAACTTTGATTGAACAACGGAAATTAAATCTTTAACTCACACGTCTTTCTCTTATTTTTTTTTTTGCTTTAGTTCTCATTTTCATACGTGTACTTCCAACTCTCTATATTGCACATCATTATGAATCAAACGTCTGATACGACGTATCAGAATCCTCATTTCTTTCAACGTGTACTAATTGATATAGAATAAGCATTGCTTTTATAATTACAACAAACTGAAAGATGTAAATAATGAGGACAAAGATTTTCCAAATTTTAATATATCTAAGAGGCCAAGGTCACGAACGTATACTGTAAACAATATATTATTGGGTCAATTAGGTATAATTTTAGTATGGATAAGTATAAATGATTTATGCTAACAGATTTTATATCACTTATCTGAGATTATGTCAATCGAATACGTACCAAAATCTTAAGGGACGGGTGACAGTCTCGGAATTTTAAATTATCTGATAACTACTGTTCGATTTGAAAATATTTTATTCTCAATCATCCATAAGGACGCCTACAAAGATAGGTGATGTGTTTTTCTTCTTCAAAATGCAGCAGCAGAGGGGGTGTATCGGATAAACTTTTTAGGCAAATATTTGTTAAGCAAAGTCCTGTTACGAAAAACGAAACAAAATATCTTACAACGATATGCCAGAGTCGTTGTCATTCACCCCCATCAATGTGGTTAACGATTGTTATGATGGGGGTGAATCGGACAAACTTTTTAGGCAAATATTTGTTAAGCAAAGTCCTATTACGAAAAAGAAAAAAAATATCTTACAACGATATGCCAGCGTCGTTGTCACGCCCCCTCTGCTGCTATGGGGTAACCGAATAATTTATCAAGTCTGACACGATATCTTGATCTCGGGTCGTGTAAATTTATCGTTACAAATCCATGCGGGTTTGACTGAGCATGACTAAAGAAATTTCTAAAGAGATTATGATCCATATCACCGCCGCACCAAGTTTGCCAAATATTTCTTAGCGTACGTGTATCAACTCCGTTGAATACGGCAAGAATATTGCAGTTATCTCTGATCACCTTCGGAATTTGTGTATATCGTTGAGTGACATATATCACATCAGTACTTTTGTGTCTGCCTCTGGAAAATATCCTAGCGGGATTCTTTTGGATTGTCTAACATCACATCACCGTATACGACTAAATTGTTAATATCCCCATCAATATCATCAATACTCGGTGCTTCATCGATATCGGTGATAAACTCAATAATACCCTCACCGGATTCTTCTACCGCTTTGTCGTTAAAATCTTTAAATACATTGTAACATCGCTGATCGTCTACACTAGGAGCTACTAAATACAACTTGTCCCATTTCATCCATCTCGTTATTAAATTAAGTAACAATTGTGTCTTGCCACTTCCAGATGGTCAAATTATAATCATTCTAATTGAATTCGGTAATATCGCATGGTGTTTAATAGGTTTTCGTCGTCGGGTAGCTGAATAATCAATTATATTCATGTTATTATATATAAATTATGGATCTATATTGTGTGAAGTGTAAGGCACGTACTGGCACAGATGACTTGGCGACGATTACAACTAAAAATAACCGATCAGCACTTTCTGGTAAATGCGTACAATGTAGTACAAAGAAATTTAGATTTGATTCCCTTGATAAATCAAAGGGATTAAAAAAAACCAAGGAGGTGATATTGCAGCCAAGCTAACTAAACTACCGGGAACACCATGGGCGAAGTATCTAGGAGAAAAACACCTTCCAGGGTATAGTTATTGTGGACCTGGGACAAGACTCGATATCAGACTCGATGATTATAACCAACCCAAACCAAGTGAATATCCAATAAACGCCAATAATAAGGCGTGTCATGCTCATAATGTTGCTTATAAAAGCAGCAATCTGCAACACAGACATCTCGCAGATGTGAAATTCATTCAGGCATTGAATTCAATCACTGTTAAATCCTTCAAAGAAAAATTGGCTTCATGGTTAGTAAAATCAGCTATGAAAGGTAAATTGATGTTAGGTGCCGGTAATTAATAACAACATGGAATCGATGTATTATTCTCCGAGAGGATACTGGAGGAGTAAAGCAGCAATTAGTAAACTCGCTAGCGCCGCGAAGGTAAAATATACCACCGCGGCTAACTGGTTATCCAAACAGGTGATATGGCAAATTTATCTACCGCCGCCTAAACAAATTAATTACTCGCATTTTGATGTGACCGTTCCTAATGAAGTTCATCAAGCTGAAATATTATTTCTGCCACATGATGGTGGTTACAAATACGCGTTAACCGTAGTTGATGTTGCAAGTCGATACAAACAAGCAGAGCCGCTCAAAACAATATCATCAACTGAAGTTGCTTCTGCGTTTGAAAGGATTTTTCGAAGGGTTCCTCTGCGTTAGCCAAATCTATTACAAGTTGATCCTGGCAAGGAATTTCCAGGTGCGGTTCTATCAGCAATGAAAAATCATAATACTGCGTTACGACGAGGGCATACTGCACTACATCGCGATCAGGCAATTGTTGAACGATTTAATCGTACACTTGCGGAGCGGTTATTTGGATATCAAAACGCGAAGGAATTATTCCCGTGAATGGGTCAAGATATTACCAGGTGTAATTACCGCGCTGAATAAGGAAGTTACTCGAACAATCAACATGAAACCTAACAACGCCATTAAAAAGAAGTATATACCCGTACAACCGCAAAAAGAGTTGTCCAAACAACCAATACTCGGCAATGTCACTGTTAGATATTTATACGAACCAGGAGAGCTCGAAGTTGGCACAAAAAGGGCTACTGATCCTATTTGGAGTGTCACCACGCATAAAATATCTATCATAACACGAACCAGCAATCTATAGATTGGATTTACTCTTGAACAACTACAAGTGATACCCTAGGCTACTCAATTTCCGCCGCGTGGTCTTAACAAGTGCCTCTTCGTCTGTTGCACTCAAGACAAGTCAACATCACATTATCGTTGGTATGACCAATACTGCTATTCTTTCTATCTACGGTAAATTGTCGAGAGTCTTTATCCGACCAACATCAATTCATTATACAATTGCAACTCGCGCAGTGATTATTCTATTACTGTTTCAGCGTAATTATTAATTCAGCATCAATATCAAATTATCTGTTTTTTTTATCCTGCTGTTTATTACCAGATAGTTTTTTTTCTGATTATATCCTTGACGTTGTCAGCGCTGACAGTATCATTGATTGTAGTGTCATTATCATCTCCTGACTCTGTCAGGACATCTTTTCGAAGTTGATTTATTCTTCATACTCTGGATACTGCGAGATAAACTAAATTTTGACCACTCCATGAGATTATCCACCAATCATACAATCGTATCGGATATAGTCAATCCCTGTGAAAAATGTATCGTCGCTGCGTAACATTGCGTCCATGAGGATTTATTAGCGCACAATGCATCCTAGACGACGCTGATATTAACCAGCACAATATCATTTAACACACAATTCTGCTTTTCACGCTGTCCTGGAATATCAACTTCAATATGCTGTTTTCGTGTATCTAAAGGTATATAACATAATGGTACTGGAAGTGTTGCAAATTTTTCTTTATGCGTTTCAAATAACTTCATCTGAAGTGTGTCTCTGACTATTTTTCTACTTGCGATTATCAAATCGTTTGGTCTCCACTCTTCCCAGAAATCTTTTAATGGTGTTTCCGAAATTATTTCACGCGCTATTTCGCATTCGATTCTATCAGGTTGTAATCTGATTAGTTTTTTGAACTCGCGTAATTGTTCATCAAGTTCTCTATGATCGGTGTTAATTTCTTCATAATAGTCTACAAAATTCTTCAACCAATTATGTGGCGATAAACCGACAAATGGTGGTGGTTGGCCATGATCGCCACACAAGACGACTTTTGTATTTGCGTGCAATAACCACTCGAGAAACTTTTGTAATACATCTAACGACACCGTGCATATCTCATCCCAAATTATGACGCCGGGGACAGATTTCTCACCCATTCGTTCAGGAGTCCATTCATCGCCTTTCCATCGAAAGAAACTATGATAAGTACAAGCATTTACCCCTCATTGTTTCATCTCTCTGGCAAGTTTGTGTGTTGGTGTTAGTACAATCATGTTTGATTTCCCTCAAAATAATTCAATCGCACGAGTTGTCTTTCCTGACCCGCCACAACCGTTTAAATAAACTGTTTTATATCTACATATGGGATCAAATATCTGCGGTGCATTAGATAGTTCTGATATTTTATCACCTTTCAAATATTTATCTTCGATCGTAACATCTGCTGATTTGGAATAGTCACGCGGTATTTCCCGTTTTATTCTCCATGATCCCCAGCTTTCGTCAGAATTAGTGATTTCAGGCACTGCTTCGCTGTGTTTCATGTCTATGTAAAATGAATCAGTGGCGACTCTAAATGCGGTGTCAGGAAATCTATTTATCATCGAAAATAAATTGATTGAAGCATAAGCCAGTATAGACGCCCTCAAATGTGTATACTGAAGATTTTCTCCGTCTGCGTAAGTAACAATTGTACCAAATTTTGTTCCATCCGACAAGAAAGCATCTTTACGATCCACGTTTATACCCTTAGATGTTATATCAGCGATAATAAAAGCGTACTCAACGCTATCTATAATCAACCGTGAAGAATATCGTTTATTGTCGTATTTTCCACCCTGAATGAACTTACCAATTATTCTTCTACCGACATCTTTAGCGTCTTTGTTTCTGATTTGAAATAACTGTTTGGACCATTTCACGATATATTCTTCGTCAAGATCGGGAAATTGTTTTTGTTGTTCGCTGATTATACTATCTAGACTATCGGGTTGTGGCAACCAAACGTCAGTCTGCGCGTGATATGATATAATTGCTTCACCGACAATCAGCGATAACAGCATGTTACAATCAGTCATATACCGTAACAGTACTACTGGTATCCAGTGTTCTTCAGACATGTGTCTACCAATCCAAACATAACAGCACGGATGAAGTCCTGTAGCCAATTCAAATGATACCACTCGAGCGAATTCGGTTATATCAAAATCAGGCAGTGGTCCATTAATCGCAACTCTGGTCATCTCATGGGTGGGATGTCCAAATCGCTCGAAGTATTCAGCGCATTCTCCGTACCCGAGAAAACTCCCTGGGTAACACGCGACTATATCAACCGAAATAATAGTTTTAGGGTCATATTTTATATTCCATAATTTGCCGTGGTTATATTGAATGCAGCTTGATCTGACATCTGTGAGAAACTCACCTTGCGTTGGTTTCCATGTGTTTCTCTTTCTCGCAAAATGAGCCCCAACCGACGGAATTGTAAATCAATTTGTTAATAATTGTACGTCGTCGAAATTCTTCTAGAAACTACCAGCTAGTTTTTTCATCTTGTCATGGATGGCTTCAGTGCGGTATAATTCTCCATTGGGTCTTACAAACTGATCGAATCCACCCTCGGGGTTTCCAGCACTGTGAAGTAACCACACTGACACGGGATCGTTTTTACTCAACTGGTGAATAAAATCGAGTAATGTTTTCTCAGAGCATTCCGGGGTGAACTCCTCGGGTATATACTTTATTGTTCGTGTTCGCGGAAATATTGTTATTGCAGATGTCCAAGCGTGTTCGTTATGATCAATAATTTTGATTGGGTCTCCTTTTGATTTATATTTCGATTCGTGTAATATCTCGCCAGTTATCGTCGCTACGGTTATTGGGAATCTTAATGATGTTTCTAATTTGGCTATATCCTGAATTGATGCTCCGTTCTTCCTAACTGTTAATTCCCATTCATTTAATTTTTGGCGTCTTAGATCAGTCAATTTGTTTCCACGCAGCACATTTGTGAAGTGTGCTATTATTCGTTCTGCTACACGAAGTCATCAATAACAGTTTCATGGGTTTTAGTTTTTCAATACTCGGTTTATCATTTAACAGATGTATCCCATAAACAACTGATGTTACAGGATAAGATCTTTCGTAGTATGGTTTGTCAATCAATCAAAATTCCCGGTTTGGAATCTCGACTCACAGTGAGAGTTATTTTATCCTTCAAGATTGTTTCGAATTTTCCCAGATAATCCAATTTTGGTTTTACGAACGGATAATGAATTTCACTCTAAAAAATTACTTTTTCCACTTAAGATGTGAGATTATCTTGGCTGCGTTTTCGTCGTTCATGGTAGCATCAACGCTACCATCAATTCGAAATGTTGACCAACAGTGAGATGCTCCATCACGCTTGAATTCATTAAAACAGTCGCTGATTTTACTTATTATGATTCTATCACCTATTAGACCCTTTGGTTTATCAGAAACTCTATCGAGATTAAATTTAGCATTTTTCCAGGGCTTATTTTTCTATAATCTCTCGAACTCCTTCATGCTATAATTAAGACAAGTATTTAAATAGAGAATTTATTATATAATGAATCATTGCAAATGGCTTATGATTGGATCAGTAACTCCGTATAACAAATCATGCAGAAAGGAGTCATGTGGGTATCATATGCAAAGTGTTCACAACGGGAGTTGTGGGCCTTTACCGTGCTTACAATGTGTGGTAGGGGTGAGAGGAATATCACAATTATGTCTCGGTTGTGGTGGTAAACGATACAGAGAGTTGAAGCGTTATTACGATAAGAAAATCAAACATTCCATTAGGAATTCCATCAATGACTCTACTTCTGACTATGTCAGCTTCCTTGAAGTTGTCAAGAACAAAATTATAAGAACCCCTCAAGATTATATTGGGAGATTTCCAAAGTAATACTTCAGCCAAATAATTAATTAGACAAATAATAGTATAGTATATAAATGAACCAAGAATTTCAACAACATCCCGTGATTGAAAACTACGAGGCGTCCCGTGATGGTATGATCAGAAACCTCAGATTGAGGAGGTCAGTTGGTACTGTGACTAATCGAGGATATTTGATTTTTACTGTTGGAAAGAAAAAATATCACTGCCATCGTTTTGTATATGAAGTGTATAATGGATTGATCGAAGATGGTTTTGTTATCGATCATTTAAATAGTATTAAGACTGATAATTCTTTATCGAATCTATAAGCTATTTCTCCGAGTGAAAACACCAAACGAGGTAGGACTGGCATTTGTAAAACAGTTGGGAAGAGACCTGCAAAATCATTTAATACAGTAACCAATGAAGAAATTGTATTTCAATATATGAATTGCGCCAGTAAATATTTTTATATTCACTCATCCTCAATACAATTTGTAGCAAAAGGAATACAAAATTCGGCTTTTTCAAATCGTTTTAACAACAAAATTCAGTTTTCGTATGCCTGATTATGTTTTTGCATTAAGGGAGATAACTAGTTTAGGTGTGTTTACGGCCTATGTAATAGTTATCTCCATTAGATTGTGTCACTTAAATTGTATGGGCTATCTTCTGATTGGCTGTTATAATTATCGTAATTCTCAACGGACATAATCAATTATCTGTTTTGTGAGAATACGAATCAAATACTAACTGTTTACAAACAGCTGTATTCTTTTTCTTAGTGTTTTCAAACATTCATTCTTGCTTAAATGCTGTTAATAATTATTATTAAAAACACGAAAGATATAGCTATCACACACCTTTGTGTTCAACTTTCATCTATAGCCAGCTTATATACTATATCGTCTGTGTTATTATTGGGCTTGTTGTCGAAGGTCATATATGACTAATTAATACAACCATACACTGTTCGCGGTGTATGGGTAATTTTTGTATTCATACAACCCTGTATTTTGTCTGGTTGTATGAAATAGGTCCGTATGACTGTAGACCTGCCCATCATTCATTTCATCTTATCATTCATTTCATCCCATCATATCATCCCATCCCATCATTATTTGTAAATATTCCATCATTCATCCCATCCCATCATTGTTTGTAAATACCACATCATTGACGTCATTCATTATACAACACGATAAAATTCGTTATATATAATTTATTGTTTGTGACGTCCATTCATCAAACGTACCCTCTTGTCGGTCTAACCCGCTATTTGGCGAATAAGACCTACTCTTAGGGGAATACGTTTCATGACCTCTAGGTGTAGTTAAATGTGAAGGCACCTGACAGGACCCTATGAGATGTGTTGTCATCTATATTATCATGTAATAATACACTTTACCACGAACATGATTCACATATCATAATATATCATCGCATAATATCTCTGGACGTTCTAAGATGACCAAACACCTTAGCACGGACAGAGTTCATTTTTAAAAAATATATTTTTTTTAATTAGAAATATATATAATAATATAAAATGAACTCTGAAAATATGGATAAGATTATCCTTGAGGTTTTAAAATTGAAAAATCAAAACATCAAATTATCTGACAACCTAAATCCTGACCAAATTAAGTCTGACTTTCAAGATATGGAGTACGTATAATTGCGAACAAATACATGCTACCAAAGAAATATGCATTAATAAAAAAATGAGAATTGTATTTGAGATTCTCTTGCATCTTGTAATGATGTAAGCGTGTTTCTCCTGCTATTTACCATCGTAGAAGACATACGGAAGGAATTAGGCCGAGATTATGAATTGAAAAAAGTGGTCAATTCGAAGATTAGAAATATTCGAGCATTAATTCAAGAAAAACCCCTTTAGATACCTCCCGCTATAATCTGTAACTGCAAGGTAAAATTTGTACTACGACTGCAATACAATGGAACAGATGTTGCAATGGAAACTCAACTGTATAATCAATACCGGCCTGATCAAACAACACGGAAGTAAATTGCCATGATGAAAATATTTTAGTGAGTAGTATTTTTGGGGTTATTTTTCATTGATGTTTCTTGGGTTAAATAGTCAATTCTTTTTAAATGAATCAATTAGACTCTTTCCATTTGAAATCCTCTGGATTTTCATGTATGATGACAAAATCACTATATGAAAATCTCTTCAGGATTCAAATTGGAAGATTGTTTACGATTTCAATAATGGTAAATGAATCATTAACCACTCGATTAGCAAGAGAGAGGCTGGCATATATAAAAAAAATATATACCCATCCGTGATTCTGTCAGGAGTAAATTACAGAATCGGCAGTGTCTTCAGACTGACTTTTCCGTAGGATCTGAACAGTTATTTCAACCTATTACCACGGCAGCAAAAGAGATAATATCAGCTACTGAGTGAGCTATATGGGGAGATGTTCCCAAGGACGAACCAAGAAAAGAAGAGCCTGTTCTTGGTGTACTTGAAAAAATAGGAAAGGGAACTGAAAAAACATCAGCGTTGTTAAAAAACAAAAAATGATTACTCCTTTAGTTGGTAAATTTACCGAGGAGGCTATAACACAAATACAACAACAAAAGCCGTACAAGTTAAGCGATTTTGTTATTAACAGCTATAACTCGAGAAATGATTATTTAACAGACGAGTATAAAGACGAGCCAATATCACTCAATAATTGGGCTGATGAGTTGTATGAAATAAAAACAGGGAAGTTAGATAGAAGGAGGAAGGAGTATAAAACCTTCAAAGGAGAAATTGATGATTATAAAAGAGAAGAAAGAAACTCCAAATGACAGCAACACGAAGACAAAAAAGACAAAAAAGGCCCTCAATGGGATAATGATAATTTATAAGAAATGGATACATCAATGGATAAATTATCTAGTGAGCAAGGTGCAACTGGTAAAAGCGGAGATGGATATCAAAAGGCTTTTTCAGGTAGTGGTCTAGTTAGTTGTCCTGGTAATATTCTCGGTGATATATCAAGATTAGAAGTTCTCATCGGAGGGAAAACGAGCTGGAAATAACTCTCCAGAAATAATTAATGAAGCAGCTGATATCTGCATGCGGTTATTTCAAGGTGGCATCATGGATATCAAAATATATCGAGATTTCATTGGCAAGTTGGTAGAAAATCCTACTGGTGGTTATCATAGTGATTAATCACAATGACTGAAAATCCAAGGGATTTTGCGATTAGATAAATATCATTTAAATAAGATGATCATACACTACAACCATGACAAACCAACCAGCGTTTATATAGTGAATTCGCGGTTTCCAGTTTATAACGCGTACTATGGTGATGGTCTCGGTCATACGATTGCAGGGTTATTTGCAAGAATGGCTCCAAAAGTAGCGCCGCTAGCAAAACAACTATCAATGATAGCCATTGATGTTATTCGTGATAAGGGTATTAGCGCTGTTGGAGATGCTGCCGGAAAAGCATTTTCCGTCGCGAAGAATAAACTAAGAGCGTTAGTTCGACGGAGAAGGAAACCGGGACCGCTGCCATCTACAGCAGAGATGTCTGAGAATGTTATTAAAATAATAAATAATGCAGTAGATCAGAAACTCGCGTCGTTGACAGCAAGTGACCAAGATAACATAACCGCAAATATGATAGCGGGAAATGGCTTAAAACCACAGCGGGGACGACGACGATGATGATTTAGACTAACGAATATATAATAAAATGTTCAAACGGTCACCCGATACAGCGTTTGATATGGACACCCCAGTGCTCAAGGGTGATTCTGTACGCGATTATCAATTTTATTCTTATCACGCAACACAACCAGATCTGCGATCAAGAATTGAACTTCAAGTTCATGATACCAGTAAATACATTTTGCCTTGCGAAGCATTTATCGAAGTGGAAGGAGAACTTGTAACAAACAATGCTGCTCATAATGATTCACCATACGCAGATAACCCAAATATCCGAGTTGGTTTTGTTAATAATGATATCATGGCGTTATACGAAAGCGCTAGATATCTCATTGATGGAAAAAAAATTGAATCTATAGAGCGTGATGTTGATGTTGCCACAACAATAATAGGGATAGCAAGATATTCTGATGATTATACAAGATCGGCGGGTCCATCTATGATGTTAGCTAAAGATATCACTGATCACGCTGATCACATTCAGTATATTAAAACATTAACACCGCAAGATACTTCAGTTGCTACAGTAGCACTCGTGCGAAAGGGTACTGATAATGATGCAATCTGGCGTGGTGCTTGTGTTCCCGACGGCAAAGTTATTTAATCAAAACTATCATTATGGATCACAGTGTTAACCCCATCAATCACAACAGAACAGCGACTACTATCATTTATGGACCAAGGAGGAAAGTCGCTGCTGAGTTGGTTATCAGTGACTACGGATATTAAACAGGATAATATTGATGGTACATTTACATGGCACCTGGCATCAAAACAAGGTGTTTCAGCTCCACGTAATATATTTATTTCGTTACAGATTAATGAGCTAGTTAGTAATCAAGAATGAAGTCATATGATATTTGATCAGATAGGTGTTAATGAAGTCTCGCTGAGAATAAACGGACAACAGGAACCATTCGAGGATATACAACTTGATTACATCACTAACCATATTGCACGCGTGTATATCATAATATGTTGTCATATATGGCACGTGATCAAAATGTTGATACTGGTTTGCAAATATCACAATGTGATTTTACAAAATTATATCCGATCTATTACTTTTCGCTGGAACATCTTGATTTAACAAGACAATCCGTCGTCGATATACACTTTAGAGCTCGTGTAACCCGTCCTGGTGGTATTGATAATTAGAGAGCGGTTGCTGTCATTCTCAGTGATAAATCAATGCTACTTGAAGGTGTTGGTGGAAGAATGAGAGTGATAGATTCACCAGTAGAAAACATGTAGTGTTTTCCAAAAATATGTAACAATTAGATCAATATGTTATTGTATAATGTCATATAGTCATATCAGTGTTACGTTGACCCCAGGTCAACTCAAGAAATTTCAATTTGAATCAGCTAAAAAATGCGGAACCTCGATCACGCTGAAACACAATCAGATGACTGGTGGTCAGAATAGGTTGTCGTTGACGTCTCGTCAAGTAAAACACTTCAATGATGCGTTCAATGATACAAAGGCGTTCAGATCACTCTCTCTGCATCTGCGATCAAAAACATGATAAAATCGGGTGGTATATTCCCGTTGTTAGCTGCGTTACCAGCGTTAATTGCCGCGGCTGCCCCCAGAGGTGGCTAAAGCGGCGGCGTTATTGAGCCGTTGGTACCGCGGCAGGAATGGCACTAAAGAAAGCAACCGGACAGGGTTTTTTAAAAAAAGGAAAGGGTCTAAGACTACCAGGAACCCCGTATTCATGGAACAGCGGAAAGGGTCTAAGATTATCAGGAACGGTTTACTAGTTGGAGAGTCTTTGGCTGAGGAAACTATGGTTCCCATGTCCAATTTGATTTACTGGATGCTGCTAAGAAACTAGCAATAAAGAACTTCACATGTGTCTTTATGAAAGATCAGTTACCGACACAACCAAACAGCGTTGAAACCGGAACCATTAATCTCGATAACAGCACCGGACCCGGAACTCACTGGGTTGCATACGCAATTGATCCACGTGCAATCGTTTATTTCGATTAATATGGATTAGAACCGCCGAAGGAATTCATGCGTTATATCCTTGATTTATCAAAGCGCTTAAAAACTCCTTGTTGGTATTCTACGCTACCAACACAACAACTGAATGATCCACCAATATGCGGCAACGAAGTATTGAATGCCCTTGACGCTATTTCATCATCTGGAAAACCACCTCATATTGTCGTAAATGAATACACGAGTAGTCGCTGGAAACCAAAGAATTCAAATTAAAGGTTTTAGAGAGAGAAAGAGTTTTACAATAACATTATTGATATTTGGGGAAGACCTCTGTCAGCGCTGAAGAAAACAACCACAGAAATATCTGCAACCGGTGATATAAACAAAATAATTGAAGATGAAATAGATGAGACGTTAAACCTAGCAAGTGTTGATCCCAATGAAATAGTTGTATTTCAAAATCGTCAGGGTAAATTGAAATCTAGTAATGTTTCCCTGGATGATATTTTAGTTAAACAACGAGACGCAACCGAAGGCACTATCGCGCTGTTTTTCGATCAGGATAAACTCAAACTGGGTGTACTTGTTTCAACTATCTTGGAACGAATTAATAATATTGACAAGCCGTTATTAGATTTCCTTGGAAATCCACCGGTGACCATACCGAAGCTCACAACGATAAAAAAATTCTATGTTGGAACTAGCAACACTTCAGTCCAAATATGCAGATCACGTTGACAAATTTACATCATTTCGTAAATTTATCATCGAGAAATGTTTTGCAACCACGCTGAATAAAATTGACATAAAACTTCCTGATATTAAAAAATCCATCAATGAGACGAAAAACTTCATCGAGGCAATCAAAAGTGATGCAACGAGGATGATAACAATCATTGAAAAAACAAAAATTCCTCATGAGAAAACCAACAACGTAGTAATCACGATCCAACATGGATCATTTGCCACCCACAAACAACAAATTAAATATCACTGCAACCGTCAAAGGTATTTATCGATTAACAATAGTGACGCCAATTCAATTTAATATATCATCGTCGAGTTCATCTGGGGTCAACAATACGATATCAACCATCATCGAAAAGGATACAACCGAACAATTCAAGATAGCATCCACTGATGAGAATTTGGCTTGGATTTCAGTAACATGGTATGTGGAATTCGTAGCGGATTTAAGTAAACAATTAAACCGCTAACGTTTCAATTAAAATCGTAAACTGATTTGGAAATAAAATGTCGTCCTCAACGGTACCTTCGGTATCTCAATATCGCTATGATCAAGTCAGAGAATTTTCAATGAAACTCAAAACACTCATTTAGGAGTATCAAACAAAAATAAAAAAAATACCGACGAAGAATCACCGCAGCTGATGTTACCGTGTACTCGGTGGGTGGTGTAATCGACGGAGCCGGAATTATACTCTCCTCGGTGACAATGATTGCCCCGATAGTTGTTCCAATTTGTATATCCAAGGCAACAATAATTGCAGGAATTATTTCTATAATAACAAAAAATATATCATCGTGCAGCCAGCGCAAACTGCAAGACTACATAATTAAATTTCATGTTGTATCAACCGCGTAATCGCAATTATCCTCAATGATATCGTCGTCACTCGATGATACATTAATATCAGATAGTGAGTTCTCAGCGATGGTAAGTATTTATGATTCCGCGATATCAAAATTAGAAATACAACATGATTATAATAACGATGACAACACCGCAAGAACTACTTCAACGAATAGTGGAGAACACAAACCCAGTACAAACCAGCATGATCTCAATAACATCAACGAATCCTGAATTCAGTGTGAATTTCCCTACTCCGATTCCCGTGAAAGAAATAGCGTTAGCAAAACTACGAGTGTACCATAGTTGGCCTAATATTATGTCGGTAGCATTTGGCGGTCAACAACCGAATAATTCCTTAGTATTTGCGAATAAGAATAAACCTGATGCAACTCCAGACTGGAAAGTTGTTTCGATACCATCTGGGTCGAACCAAATCGAACAAATCAATGCTGAATTCCAACGTAGAATAAAATCCATTACTGGAGCAGAATCGAAAATCGCTATAACAGTTCATGAACCGACATTATCATCTGCTATTGAGATAAACTCGCCAAGTTATGTAGTAGATATTTATCAGAGTTCTATAAGAACAGTACTAGGGTGGCCTGAAATCCCACCTCGGACAGCTTATCAAACACCCCAACCCCAAAAATCTGATTTTACCACAGATGAAATGTCGTATTATGAAATCAACCCATCATATCGAGAGGATTTGTATAATATAAAAAATGCAAAATTAACCGATAGATTTATATTTACCAATAACAATACCATGCAATGGGATTTTATTTTTGAGAAAACCTTTGATTCATTCGATACCATTGCATTTACGGTAAATTATGTCATTGGTTATTTTAGCGAGATTAATCAATTACATAAAACACAACTAGAACGACTACGACAGAGTTTCCAGGAGCATCTCTCTGTCACAGAATTAGGCGAAAATTAAATTTATTTACTTCTTGAATTGCAAACGAATTTCACCATTTTTCTTTGTTTCGTCGTACATGCATTACCTGGGGTGAATAAGTGGATTTCTCCAAGGTAAGCGGCGTGTAACGATTTGCATGTGCCTGATTTTTATTTACATGAAATCCGGAACATTTGTTTCGCGTGGTGCACGATAATCTTGCTGTGATTTCTGCTCATCTATTTGAGGGTATATAAGGCAGAATATTTATGATCAATTTTACGGGACCTAAAGTATCTAATCACAGGATAGATAAGCTCGTCTTTCAATTTCCAGCCAAAGGGGTGAGTGTTAAATTTATATTTCGTTTTATTGTGAATTTTATTCAGTTTATCATTTCATATAATGATGCCTTTATAGCAATGCAGATTTTAAATGTGGATTATTTGGAATTACTAGTCACTATTAGACTTTAAATGCATTAGCGTAATCTAAGGTTTAGATTATTTTTTTTGAGACAACTATTATTAGTCTGGTTTTGTTTATTGTAGCTGTTAACGCATCTGATAACGTAGCTGATAACGTAGCTGATAACGCATCTGATAACGTAGCTGATAACGTCGGCTGATAGCATCTCTGAGAACATCTTTGATAACGTCTTTGATATCGTCTGATTTGTTGTGGAACATCTCTGAATAATAGCTGAGTGTGATTGATTGTGCCGTTTAATTGTGCAAACGAATTGAAGTATCTGACTGTCTGTCTGTCGAACTGTCTGTTCGTCTACATCTGTCGTGACGTGTAAATATCCGGAAAGCTAGAAGTCCGAGTGTCGGAGCTGTCTAAAGTTGTAAACATCCGGGGCGACATCTAGGGTATTGAGGAACCGTTGGTTCTAGTAGATGTTGTATGCTGTCTGTACGTATAACTGTGGTGGATCCGTGAAGGGCAAACGGTCGATAAAAGTATTGGTCAACCCTAGGTCTTCGGGGAAACTGGGAGGCGATTTAAATGTTGGTGAATCGTACGGTTATACAGGGTCGAGACACATATGTGTGTTGCAATTGTAGTACAATTGAATACATTGTTGTATTTACATAGTTATTTCAAATCACATTAGTATTTCAAGGGATTGCATGAATATCAATAAAAGCTAGCAACTTGATTGAATACATGTATATGTTCGTGCTAGTTGTCGCAATCCATACGTGCGATAGTATAGTTTGTCGTTTGTGTTTATAATCGTAATTTATACTTGCGGTAATATACCTTTTGTAAAGGTTGCTTGGATCTGTGTATAGTCCAAGAGATTCCTTTGTATCTGTGTTTTATTTTGTATTAATATTTAATTTATTCATGTATTGTGAATGGTTGTGAGTGTAATTGTGGGTTGAGCGCATGAGTTATTGTGTTGATACATCAGTATTTTTCATTAATAATTTATTTCATAAATTTATATTTTCTTTCACAAATTGTGTTTGTGTTGTTCATTTAATCCACCATCCTCTCGGTAACAATTCTGTTACACTCTCTGATTTAACAAAACCACGTGATGAGATATTAAAACTTGTTAGGATACTAAATCAACTTGTATCTGACATGGAATATATCAACAAACGAATAATTCAAGTAATAATTAATGACAGCAACGGAGATAAACAAAAATTCCTGACGGGCTACAATATAACAGAAGCTGATTTACCCGATTTCAAGTTTCCTGGGTATAATGCAAATGAACTAATAAAATCTTTTAATGATCTTATTCAAGAAAATTTTCTCTGATATTCGCCAAATGGAAACCACAGACAACTACCATCAAATATAATAATGACCCAGACGGTGGTGGGCGGCATATCGCGCCGTTCAACGTGAATATATCCACGGTGATAGCATTGAATTTAGTATGTGATGTTATCCAAGGAAGCTATCAAATAAATCTCGAGCGATCAAATCAAGCTCAGCAGGGATATATGTTATACTCTTTTGCACCAACAGCTCCTCCGGGATTTCTAATCGTTGAGGATCCAACTAATCCAGTCTATATGCGATGTCATAATGATTCGTTAACAAGAATTAATTTCAAATTCACTGAGAAGTCCAATAATCTAATTGATTTACGAGGTGAGATTTTACAAATTAGTCTGTTTGTGAAATAGTAAAAAAAATAGTTAACCCAAAGTAGCTGGCATATCGTTGTAAGATATTTTTTTTTCGTTTTTCGTAATAGGACTTTGCTTAACAAATATTTGCCTAAAAAGTTTGTCCGATTCACCCCCTCTGCAGCTAATGCGGACAATGAGGAGGGGTAAGAAAGAGATCCGCAAAATAATAGCTTTAGGTCTACTACTTGTATTCAAGTATGTTTTACGCACGTCTTTTATAGATTATCCATAAGTACAAATTATTTGTATATTTTGATTTGTACGAATCGTGCCACATAATATATATGAATGTGTTGTCAACCTGATTAAGGTAGCAATGAGAAAAGGGTACAATCCCTTGGATGCTCATTTTACAGCAGCTACAATATGCTAATTGAAAGATCTCTATGTCGTATGGGAGAATCCTGGTATTGTCTTGAGCCAAGACGACAATATACGTGTACCACTATGGTTATCGGCAGCAAATAACCAGGCTCCCATTCTGATGTACATGGAGTATCATGTGCAGCTGGGCTATTGATGAAAGCTACAAACTGATGATCTCATCAGTCTTATCGATCCGTGAAGTTTTGGCGACGCCGATTTGACGCGACCATTTTTGGCGCTAGGATGTTTTGGCGTGGGCCGTTTTGGCGCTGGATGTTTTGGCACCGTGAAAAGGATTATTATCGAAAGATTACACATTATCCTTATGATAATTAGAGGCTATGTCAGCATTTACAAAAGAATTAAGAAATAAGAATATAAGCAGCACGCTGAAGATAATTGACACTATTGTATATTGTCCGTGTTAAAAATTAACAATTTAATCTTTGGATCTCTAACCTGTGACTAATATTTGAGAACGAAAGCAATGATAAGGTAAAAGAATTCCACGCATACGATTAACGATTTAGACATTCAGGCATAAACCCACTTTTATATAGTTGTTTGTTTATATAAGTGTGCTATCAAATGCATTAACGTAAACGTTTTTTTTTTTTCGGAAATGATTGTTATGAAATCAAAACGTGGTCAAGAAAAGTCCACGCACGATGAATATCAATTTTTCGGGGATAAATACAGTGTCGATAAGCTTAAAAGACTTTAGCGATGTGAGTTGAAAAGCAAATGTTAAGCCCGTTTTCACACAGATGCAGATGACAGTCAATTCATTCTACTGGTGAATGAACATTACATAGTTTTAGTTATTTTAATAATACAGGATGATCATTGGAATAATTTTACTTATTTTTCACTTTATATTTCACTTACACACTACATCTCTTTGATCGCTGAGGTAATCAATGGTTATTCTTACCTGCTCCACTAATATAAGTTTACCTCTTAACAGGAATATAGGAATAACAATTGCTCGGCGCCAAAGTGGCCGGCTTGAAACCGGCCCGTGCCAAAACGGCCGGCGTAAAACCGGCGGCGCCAAAACGTCCTGCTTCTTTGATCGCTGAGATAAACAATGGTTATTCTTACCTGCTCCACTAATATAAGGTTACATATTAACAGGAATACAGGAATAACAATTGCTCGACGCCAAAGTGGCCGGCGCCAAAACGTTCTGATTCGCAGTCTATGGAGTATGTTTTCTAAAACAAGGGTATATATCGTATTCAGGACCGACTGCATCTTCATTTGCAGTAGTAAGCACGACTAGCACAATTGCAGTAGTAAGCGTGACACACGCTGATGATTTAGAACTCACCTTCTTTCTTTTAAGGCTGTTGTGTGATCTAATTGATCCGTGGTGCCGATTGTGGTCATAATAACAGATGGCTTGCCTGACGAGAACCAATAATTTCCTAAAACATAATATGCATCGAGCATTCTATTACAACAAACGGGATGAGATTCATGTTGCCCCACATGCGTCAGGGCACTCAGCCTACAACACCGTCAAAGAAAGCATGGCTCTTCTTTCACACGACCTATCAGGATTGATCCTTCCTAATTCATTTTCGATCTCTTTTCACACAAATGGCAAGACATGTGATGTAGAGTTGGAAAGGATCAATTTTCAGAAGACTGCGTGGTCAAGTCTACACTTTTAAAAGTCACATATTGTTTACCGTTTGTGATATTTCCATATACTACAGATCCTGTCAATTTTCAAATGAACGTTATGAGTGACAGAATGACAAAATAAAGGAGTTTTTAACCTGGGGATAAAATTCTTTATCGTCCTGGGCATAGGTTAAAATCATATTTTGTCCAAAAATTATTTACTTCTACAGCTGAAGAAATAAAAAAACCAATGAGAATCAAATTAAATTAGAAAAACTCCTGGAAGGTGACAACAACAAACAAGTTTGTAATATTACTCTGTTAAACGAATATTTTCATTGACATACACCTGATAATCATTTGAGTTGTTCCTGTCGCATACAAGGAGAATTTTCCGAATTCAGAAACATTTAATAATCCGGACCAGAAACTTTCATAAGTAACGAGTGAACTAAAACAAGTTAAATGTGAATACGAGCATATTTTTATAGATGCTCCAAAATGAAAAATAAAATCTACCATGATGTTGAAATTGTTGATTTTCTAAACCTGTGAAACAACATACTTACGTGATGTATCCACTCAAGCGGCAATGATCTTCAACGGAAAGTCAATATTTGCTGAAATAACATTTATTTGGGCCCATTGAATTTAACTGTTTAACCGAGCATTCTTGTCTTGAGACCAGATAATCATTTCCGTCTGTGTACTGATTATAGAAAAGTGAACGACTAAAATCAAAAACCCAGTAGAAATAGACTGGAAATGCAACAGATATACCGAAGTTCGCGCTAATTCCATTCCCAGAAAGATCAAAAGAGCAAACAAATTTATGGCATTGCGACTCTATATCGACTTTATCAAGATAAATTGATGTCATTCGATATCAAAAATTTTCCAACACATACAACCCTTTAGTGAAATATGAACGTCTGGAATAGAGAGATATGGTGCTTGAAATCACTGACGTCATTATATGCATTCAAAAACATCACATGGAAACCGAGTGAATTTAAATTTAATTTAAAGTAGTTATTGCCGTCCTTGTGGTACATATTGTTGGACAGAGTCAAGACAGATATATTGACGTTAACGTTATGACTATCTCTATATCCCCAGTTCTTAGCAGTAAAAAGCAACTGATGCGATATTTGGGTACGGTTCGATATTTTCGAATATATGCCCAAATGGTTCTAGTTGTTTATTCTTGATCAATTTGATGATTAAAAAACCTAACTATTACTAGTCTAAAAAATATGAGGACGTTTTAGAAAATAATTATAGGCTACACCTGACAGTACACAAGTTCTTTTAGTTCCAGATTTCAACCAATAATTTAAAATGTCTCTTAATACAAGTGTGATGTAGGAGTTTGTGGAGTATTAAGTGAAGAATAGAAAAGAAATGGATCATCATATGTGCTATTTCACTAAACATTCAACCTCTACATACATTATTCCACTATCCAGGAGTGCTTAGGTTTTATTTCGACTTAGCAACAAATTGAGATGTATAATTATTCAACACAATTATCTGATTGCTGTATTCAGTGATTATAACCCCCTTACTTTAGTTAATACATTAAATAAATAAAAAAATGGGAGATTACTGATTTGAAGTTGGAGGTTGATAAAATACTAAAATAGATCTACCAAAAGAATTAATAATCTTATTACATATGAACTTTATCGTGCATATTAGTACCGCATTCCTTCGATATTTTATATCTGAAATTCAGGCTTGATTTATTCATACCCGATTATGATATTTCATTCAATTATTAATTAGACTAAATACTATAGCTAACAGTGGAGCTTTTCTTTCTTCTTTTCTACAGCAAATATGTGCGGGGTTTTAATTCTTTTCCAAGCTGTAGGCGCACTTTTAAGTTATTATCTGCAATAACATGCAACCAAAATTGCATGTAAATGCTTATCTAAAGGACTTAATTAGAGATTAGTGTCATCTTTACCATAAAAATATTAAATCAATGTTATACCAACTTTAATACAATGACTTCCTTTGCACCTTATACATTATGTATATACCATTTCAATGCTAAATAATTGTTGATAGATATCCAATACATTATGTATATACCATTTCAATGCTAAATGATGGTTGATAGATATCCAAACTTTAAAATTGGCTCTCCAATTTAGTTTTTTTCTTGTGGGAACCATCATTTCCAACTGATGATAGATATCCTGACTTTAGAAGTGAGACTCCATTTTACTTCTTTTGGTAACCCAATGTTTTCAGGACTATGGAGTCCTTAAGTCCACCTAGGAAGCTAGAGTTAATTTGTTTGAGCGTACTTGAAAGCATGTCTTGGCTCTGTCCATGTTCTTGCTTTGGATTTAATGCCAATTCTGTGCTCATGATAGGCTATTCTTAGAAGCCAGTATAACTGGTAAAGAAAGACCCTGGTAAGAACCATCAGCCCATGGAAAACTACTAGCTGCTTTCTCACATAAACACAAACACATTGGTTTAAAACTAACTATCAGAAAAAAAATGGAAAACAAAGAAGCTAATTTATTTATCTTTTATACAAAAGTCAAACCTTAAAACGAAAGTACAGTATTTTGAACTAAATCCCAAATATTCCATCCAAGTATTAAAAAAAAGCACTGAGTGATCCAAATGAATTCAAGTATGTACTGTATTGATATGTCAATGACCTTGATGTATGTCAATCCTGAATCTGTCCGAACGAATTCACAATAATTTCAAAATTCCGATTAAACCCAAAATGTTAATGAGCTTTGTGACACAAATTAATAACATTAAAATAATGATTCCTTTCAAATTACATCTGAATTCTACTATGATATTAGATTTTAACGTAATTCAAAAGTTAATAGTTTCTCTTTATCTCTCCCACAGATAAAAAACAATTAAGGAACAATAAGAGATGATCATTTGGTTCAACAGTTCATTCCTGGAACATTTAAAGCTTTACACAAGGTCAGGTCTTTTACACCAAGATCAGTAAACATGACAAAAATTAGGTATCCCGATTTACAAAGGAACACTTTTGTTCTTAAAAGATATCAAAGCAAACATGATGTTATAAATGATTATCTCAGAGTACAATCTACAGTCATCAGCAAACAAATGGATATCAAATAATCGTCATCTTATGGCTAACAATCATGGACGATAATAACCATGTCATGTTTGTATAAATCCCCCTTTAGAATCCAAAAATATTAGCAGCTTACAGTAAATGCCATTTCATTTATAATTTTTATACACAAAACATCCATTTATAAAATATCCAACTCACAAAGTTTGCATATAATCAATGATTAACTAATACTGTTGATACTTATTGTACAACTATTTCAACATTGTGTCTAAATAGCAATAAAATGTTCATTCCTGTACACATAATTTCATCTTCAGCTTGTGACTTTTCAAAGTCCATTGCGTTTGGCCTGTCTAAATAAGAAATTAGTTTGACATTGTGAAGACCATTTCCCAAAAGCTGCTTTCTCACATGGAGAAAATGTTTACTCTGAATTGTAATTTAAAGCAAGAATGGTCATGTATGATAGTTTGATTCACTGAAGTGGATGCACTGATATTTCTCTAATCAAACTCTCAATATATATATATAAGACCATTTCCCAATAGCTATTTGATGCATTGATATTTCTCTAACCAAACTCCCAATATATATATATATATATATATATATATATATATATATATATATATATATATATATATATATATATATATATATATATATATACATATATATATATATATATATATATATATATATATGTGTGTGTGTGTGTGTATGCTTTATAAACAAAAATCAATATTCACAATTACTATTTAACTCATTCAGCCCAAGTGATGCATTGTTTTTTTTATTTGTCTGAGTCTTTCACAACTTATTTATACACTATTTACAAAATTAATATGATGTCTACAATCTACTGGATTTGCAAGAACTCTATCATCATTGCTATCAGAATTGTCTTCTTCTGATCATTCAGTCTCATTCAGCGTTTCCATGACTATGGAGTCCTTCAGTCCACCTAGGAAGCTAGAGTTAATTTGTTTTACCGTACTTGAAAGCATGTCTATTATGATTATTAGGTATCCCGATTTACAAAGGAACACTTTTGTCCTGAAAAGATATCAAAGTAAACATGATGTTTATAAATGATTATATCAGAGTACAATCTACAGTCATCGGCAAACAAATAGGTATCAAATAATGCTTGAATCATCTTATAATTAACAATCATGGACGATAATAACCATGTCATGTTTGTATAAATCCCCCTTTAGAATCCAAAATTGTATGGACAAAAGTTCAACACAATATACAGTTTTAAATAGATTCATATATTAGCAGCTTAAATGCCATTTCATTTATACTTTTTATACACAAAACATCCATGTATAAAATATCCAACTCACAAAGTTTGCATATAATCAATGATTAACTAATACTGTTGATACTTATTGTACAACTATTTCAACATTGTGTCTAAATAGCAATAAAATGTTCATTCCTGTACACATAATTTCATCTTCAGCTTGTAACTTTTCAAAGTCCATTGCGATCGGCCTGTCTAAATAAGAAATTAGTTTGAGATTGTGAAGACCATTTCCCAAAGCTATTTGATGCATTGATATTTCTCTAACCAAACTCCCAATATATATATATATATATATATGGGTGTGTGTGTGTGTGTGCTTTATAAACAAAAATCAATATTCACAATTACTATTTAACTCATTCAGCCCCAGTGATGCATTATTTTTTGTATTTGTCTGAGTCTTTCCCAACTTACATGTATTTATACACTATTTACAAAATTAATATGATGTCTACAATCTACTAGATCTGTAAGAACTCTATCATCATCGCTATCAGCAGTGTCTTCTTCTGATGATTCAGTCTCAGAAACTTCTGTCTGAATCTAAGTCTTGCAGAGCACATTGTATCTAATACGTTTAAAGTGACAAAGGACGGGATCGGCCATTATATGCAGTCAACAAACTTCGACTTCTGCAAGCATTTGTCACTGAATGCAGAAACCAGATCACGCGTATTGATGGGATCAAGGTTGTATGATTTAAAGCAAATCTTTGGAACTAAATCTGAAATGTCTAACCTTTGACTGTTTGTTTACAAACATCTGAAACATGCATGGCCATATTTTTCAGTATATTATTATGCCTAAACAAACATTCTATCAAAAACTTCACATTTAAATGGTATCTCTTCAGTTTGAATTCTCATGTGCATCTTTAAATCATTATTCTGCTTAAAAATTTTCTCACAAACTTACATGTGAACGCTTTATGTCTGGTATGTTTTCTCATGTGCACCTTTAACACATAAACCCCTGGCGCAACATTTATGGGGAAGGAGGTAGTTGCCTAATGCCTACTTCCAAGCTCTGTAACATCAAGGTCATATATGACAGTTTGATTCACTAAAGTGGGTGGTATTATAGAAAGATATACAGATTTAGCTCTACAATGATACCAAATAAACTGGACACTTCAGTTGCACTAAAAAATACAGAGGGTATAATCTAATTTTCGGATAAATTTTTTTACCCAATATTTTTTTGTGGTCAGAATCCAATTTTGTGCCCAGATTTTAGACTTGTTGGCCTCAAATTTAAAGCAGACTAGTCGGAATCTTTGCAAGGATTCCATGGGCATTTTTAATTTTTGGGCATGCTAATGGAAATTACTTAGAAAACCATGTAGGTAACCTCATATGCCCCTTAAAATCACCATTGTACATAAACATTTGCACAAAAACTTCAAATTTTAATGGGTTTTTTTCCAGTAAGTATTGTCAAGTGCACCTTTAAAACACTATTCGACGTGAACAATTGCTCATAAACTTCACAGTTTTTCTACTTTATGTATTCTCATGTGCATCTTTAAATTACCATTCGTAGTAAACATTTTCTCACAAACTTCACATTTGAATGGTTTTTCTCCAGTATGTATTCTCATGTGCGTCTTTAAATTACTATTCAGAGTAAATAATTTCTCACAAATTTCACATTTGAATGGTGTTTCTCCAGTATGTATTCTCATGTGTTTCGCTAAACCACCATTCCGAGTAAATATTTTCTCACATATTTCACATTTGAACGGTTTTTCTCCAGTATGTTTTCTCATTCGAAGCTTTAAATGACTATTTCGAGTAAACATTTTCTCACAAACTTCACATTTGAATGGTTTTTCTCCAGTATGTTTTCTCATGTGCTCCGTTAAATCGCTATTTTGAGTAAACATTTTCTCGCAAACTTCACATTTGAATGGTTTTTCTCCAGTAAGTTTTCTCATGTGAACCTTTAAATGACTATTTTGAGTAAACATTTTCTCACAAACTTCACATTTGAATGGTTTTTCTTCAGCATGTATACTCATGTGCATCTTTAAACTCCTATAGTATTTAAACACTTTCTCACAAACTTCACATGGAAACAGCTTTTCCCCAGTATGTTTTATCATATGTAACTTTAAATAACTGTTGTGTGTAAACAGTTTCTTACATACTTCACATTTGAATAGTTTTTCCCCAGTATGTCTTCTCATGTGTTGCTTTAAATTACTATTGTATTTAAACACTTTCTCACAAACTTCACATGGAAACAGTTTTTCCCCAGTATGTTTTATCATATGTACCTTTAAATAACTGTTGTGTGTAAACAGTTTCTTACAAACTTCACATTTGAATGGTTTTTCTCCAGTATGAATTCTCATGTGCATCTTTAAATAACTGTTCGATGTAAACATTGTCTCACATATTCCACATTTGAACGGTTTTTCTCCAGTATGAATTCTCACGTGACTCTCTAAATGATTATTTTGAGTAAACGTTTTCTCACAAATTTCACATTTGAATGGTGTTTCTCCAGTATGTATTCTCATGTGTTTTGCTAAACCACCACTCTGAGTAAACATTTTCTCACATATTTCACATTTGAACGGTTTTTCTGCAGTATGTATTATCATGTGCCTCTCTAAATTACAATTTTGAGCAAACTTTTTTTCACAAACTTCACATTTGAATGGTGTCTCTCCAGTATGTATTCTCATGTGTTTCGCAAAACCACCACTCTGAGTAAACATTTTCTCACAAACTTCACATTGAAACAGTTTTTCTCCAGTATGTATTCTCGCGTGCATCTTTAAATCCCCATTCTGAGCAAACAAGTTCTCATAAACTTTACATTAAAATCAGTTTATCTCCAGTATGTATTAAATTGTGCCTCTTGGATGATTCTGCGCGTAAATATTCCGTCTAATTCACATTTAAATGGTTGTATCTCCAGTGCTCTGGAACGCTGAATAATGTATTATGACAGTACTAAATGTTCTTTTCGGCACATATTAAAATTTTTTCGCTATTACTGCTTACTTAAAATCTGTCAAGTTCCTATTATTTATCGTCTTTCTATTGCTATATATAAAAAAAATCTTTCTCAAAATAAGCTCGTAAATGAAAATAAACAGCATATAATTGCTGACCAAGATTGCCCTACCCAACAGTATTGTCTTGCAGTGCACAACCGCAATAAGAACCGGAAGTCCACAGCTAGAACCGCCAACCATCCACGCTGGGAACCAATTCAAGAGTAATTTCCCTTTATTGATATTAGTACGAAGAAGAAGAACTAGAACAACGAAAGAGATAATAAATATGTTACCTCTGTCTCTTCAAGTAAAGTAAAATAACAATATTTATCCTACCATGGGGGCACAACTCTACATCGAGGTGCTTGCCTAATGCACGTATGGTTGCATGCGTATATTATATAAAAGAAAAAACATATTGCAATTTAAAGTGAACTGGTAGAATATTTCCACAATAAACAAAAGCATTAAATGATCAAATAGAATACACAAATGAAATTAAAGTGGAAATTCATGATTAACATCATTACAAACTAAATGCAATTATTATCTAACTTCATATGAATGTTGAATACAATGTGGGAAAATATTTTAAATTTATAGAATTATTATTATTATTTTATTATTAGTATCATTATTATCATTAATATTATTATTATTATTATTATTATTATTATTATTATTATTATTATTATTACTTTT
Source organism: Unio pictorum (assembly GCA_030141615.1). Taxonomy (NCBI): domain Eukaryota; kingdom Metazoa; phylum Mollusca; class Bivalvia; order Unionida; family Unionidae; genus Unio; species Unio pictorum. The sequence goes on from JARLTB010000100.1 coordinate 3,308,336, forward strand.
TCCAAGACACTTTAGCTGTTGTATTCATATTTACGTACTAGAAGCATAATCATACAAAACATTTTGAAAAGTTTAATCCATATTGGCAACCATGGAGTTAAATTGCAGTCTTAACCCTGAAATGACATATATGTCTCCATCAGTACATGACCTATAATCATCAGACATCAGACAATACATTAGATATATTTCGTAACCAATGTCAATGCATGTACACACTGCTAAATGACATCGGCGAAAAGCAGAGACTTTGGATTTCCACCAGACTCACTCTTCGTAAAGAAATCTATGAAGCCGCTAAGAAGAACGTCACAAACATAGTAATTTACCAAAATTATCCCACTACAGTACTAAGAACACAGAGAGTTCCAGCTGCAAAGAGCTCGTCGAGATAACTAACAAACTAATGTCAAGGAACAAATGTACACCACTTCCAACTACCTTCTCTCCAGTAAATCTTCCGGACCTATTTGCAAATTTCTTCCGTCACAAAGTACAAACAATTAGTAGTATATGGGAATACTCTAGCGTCAACGGGAAATTCAGTCAAAAGGTCCTGGGAACATTTTGCGTCAAGGGGAATTTAAGATGGGGAAATGTAACATGGAGTGAATCGGGAATTGAACATAGCGTCAAGGATTGGGTCACTTTAGCGACTATGGCAACTTAACGTTTAAAATGGGCATATCAAAATTGGTGTAAATAGGAATTTAACATGGGAATGTCACCTGGAGTTCTAATCGAAGTGAACATTGGGCATTAATTGTGTTATAGGGTCAAAACTATTTATAGGGTAAAATGTACAATTGGGGAAAAGAGGCTGATAGGGATAAAGATAGACATACATAAAGAAACAAATACACATGCAAACACAGAAGAGAAAACAGAGATCTTCTCAAGAAAGACCCACACATAATAAAAGTCAACGATATGGGTTCAAAATATTTATTCAAGTATATACAAGGCCTCTCTGGCCTGTGCTCTAGTCTAGGCACTATCCATTTCAAACATTCAAATCTGGACATGGAACAAATCTATTCACATGTTATCTATTCGTTTGATAAATGAAGAAAGAAAAAATAAAAACGAAAGTTTATGCCTTCAAAAAGGACTTTACTTTGCATACAACGCATAAGCATTTCATATAAGAATGACACTTTTCATATAACAATTCTTATCCATTTTTAATAAAAACCCTAAACCAAAACAAGTAACAAACAATTAAATAGAGGAGATAGTTCATGATTCTCTCTATATCAGTCACACGCATTGTTTAAAATTTGGTCAGCTACCACTTGTGTCCCAGCGTAGATTCTTCCCATTAGTACCCCATTTCATTCGTAAATCTGATGTTATGTCCATTGCGCAAGGTAAACCTATCGATAAGCAGATCAATGGCGGTTATTGTCTTCTTCCTACCTTGGAGGTGCAACTAGTGAAACGCGCTTTATTTTTGCCAAAGGCAGGAACGCAACATTGTCATAAAATAGTTCACCTGTTAGTGGTGAAATCCTGTGGTCGGATCAACAGAACATTAAGTGCAGGTTGTAAAACCAACCTTGACAGACAGTTGGGAGGGGGTAGTGTATGAACATTATATGAATTAACGTCCACTCAGAATTGAGCAAAGAATGTCCAACATTAGAATCGCAAGCTTAAATATATTATTTTAAGAACTAACTGTCCGTAGTCGCTAAAACCATCTTGCAAGATTTATAAGAGAAGAGAAGCTTCTTGGATGTCATTATAAATTCGTGAGAAACTTTTGTATTCTGTAGGAGCTGCATTACATGTCAATGACTATTTGCTCGATTGTTGTAATATATTACTGCAAAGTAATTGTTCTTTTTGGGGGTTGTTCCGAATTCTTCCTCCACTAATAATACTGACCGAGCAGCAGCAGAGAGTGAACAGACCAAAGTTTACAGGCGTCAATTTAGCAAACTGAGGCTTTCTCAAAATTGCTTATATAGGCCTCAATTTAGCAAACTGATGCTTCCTTGAAAATACTTAATTAAATTTTTCAGTAAATTTAGCAAACTGAAAATACTTAATTAAATTTTTCAGTAAAAAAAAACGACGCCGACATCTTCGATGTTGTCGTTGTCACCACCCCGTTGCTGCGTTACGCTAACCAAATTAGCTATAGATACGATGATGAATTAGCGATATCTTTTTTATATAAATGTCAAACATCGGAGAAGCAAAAATAACTAGATTAACACGAGAACGGTTTGCTGCGATTAAGAAATTTATCCCGGTGAGAGATTCTTTTAGAGATAATCTTCAAGCGCGTCAACAAGCAAAAGAAGATTTTACCATTGACACTAAAGAATTATTTAAACCGATAACTAAAGCAACTAAAAAGGTTGTTTCCGCTACTGAAAAAGTTGGTACAGAGACCGCAAAAGTTGGTACAGAGACCGCAAAGATAGCAGAAAGATCTAAAACAGTAAAAAAAAAAATACTTGAAAACACTCCCCGGTGATATTGTAACTGCTGTTCAACAGCGAGAACAACAAGAACAACAAGAACGAGAACAGCGAGAACAACCGGTGGAAGAACAACGAGAACAACCGTTGGAAGAACAACAGGAAGCTGCCGCTGATATTCAACAAGAATATACACCTGAAGTTTTATTTACAAGTGACTCCTTAAATATAATTAGGGGAATTAAATTATTACCTGAATTAGCTAATTTTGCTACCAATAATTTCAAAGACAGAAAAAAATTACCTCAATGACGGGTATGAAAAGGTTGTAACAACTAAGGATATTTGGGAAAGAAAGTTTTTTTTTTGGCAAATGCAGGTGAAACTAGACTTATAAAAAGCTTAAAACCTAATTATAATATATATATATATATAGTGGTATAATAAAAGGAATAATACAACCAAAACCCAAACCACCACCGTATACAGTAGATCCGATTCCCACAGAGATAAAAATAGCGGCAAGTGGAGATTCACAACCTAAAAAACAATCTCCGGTAACTGGAAAAGGGTTGGGTGGAATTGGAAATTCAATACCCTGTTCAAGAAGTGTCCTCGATGATATATCGCGATTAGAAGTTCTCGTTGGAGGGGTGCGTGCTGGAAATAATTCTCCGGAAATAATTAATGAAGCAACTGAAATCTGTCAACGGTTATTTCAAGGACATGTAATGGATATCGGACTATATCGTAGTTTCATCGATGAACTTACCGATGATTATTACAGCGACTGAAAATCTTTTGGTAAAATTCTTTGAATTTCCATTTTTGATCACTGATTAGATATATAGCATTTAAATAAAATGATAGTACATCGTAGTATGAAAAGAGCAAGACCTGTTTATGTTGTAAACTCGCGACTACCGGTTTATAAACTTACGTATGGAAATGGACTTGGTGATATTGTCACTGGATTATTTACTAGAATTGCTCCAAAGATTTTACCTGTTGGTAAAGAAATAGCGTCAAAAGCTATTGGGGTTTTCGGTGATAGAGCTGGTACAGTTATCGGCAACAGCGCATTTGATATGTTGGGTGATGCAAAAGAAAAACTTATGTCGTTGGCGAGAGGTAAAAAGAAAAATCTAAGAAAGTTTCAATTACAGTCTACGGAACAAATGCCACCTAAGATAGGTAGTGCATTTAATAAAATGGCAGAGGCGCGGTTAAGAGTAATTGCTGGCTCCGGGTTGGCGCAGTTAAACATTTAGATCAACTATGTTAGTATAAAATGTTCTGGGATGAGATTGATGATGCTTTTAAAGTAAATGATCCCGTATCAAGGAATAATTCTATACGCGATTATCAATATTTTTTATATCAAGCACAAGATCCAAATGTAAGGTCACAAATTGATCTTAGATTCGATGACACATTTAAATACTTTTTACCATGTGAAGCATTCATCGAAGTAGAAGGACAACTGCGGAAAAGGGACAATACACAGTATGCAGCCGATGATAATCTTAAAAATATCCCGATTGGGTTCGTCAACAACGGTATAATGGCGTTATTTAGCAACGCTCGGTATTCGATTGGTTCTGCTAAAATGGAATCCATCGATAACGATGTTGATATTGCAACCACAGTTGTAGGTTTAGCAAGATATTCGGATGATTTTATTAAATCAGCTGGTCATTCAATGATGTTTGCGAAGGATACTACCAATCACGCTTATCTTAATCCATTTACGTTAAGACGACCACAAAATAATGCTAAGGACGCTAACGCTGATGTTGAACCTGTTGTTTTCGGTAATAATCCTAATTACAACGCAGGATTTGCATCACGAAAAAAGAACATCGACGCCAATGGTAGATTTTCGTGTACGATTCCGTTGTCGCATATATTTGGATTTTGCCGAGATGTTCGGCGAGTGATATTTGGTGCTAGTCATACTGTAACGCTTACACGAAGAAACGATGATGATTATGCTCTTTGGCGTGGTCCTGATCCTGTAACAGATGGTCGTATACTATTAACAAAATTAGCGTTGTGGATGCCAGTTATGACTCCATCGTTGACCGTTGAGACTCAATTGTTATCGTTTATGGACCAAGGAGGAAAGTCAATGATGAGTTGGTGTGAGGTTACAACAGCTACTACATCTAGTCCAGGTCCTGGAGTTTTTACTTGGCAACTTGCGTTGACGAGAAATGTTTCCGCACCAAAACATGTTTTTGTTGTATTACAACACTCAAATAGAACTCAAAAAATAGCCGGTGTTGCGAATGATAGTCTACAATTGCGATCTCATATGATATTTGATCGTTTTAATGTCAGTGAAGTATCATTACGAATAAGTAATCAACAAGAACCTGCAGAAAATCTTATTATCGATTACGAAAATAATCAAATAGGACGAGTTTATCATCGATTATGGTCATTTATGGGTCGTGATCAAAACATTGATACTGGACTTCAAATATCACAGGTGGATTTTAGGGAATTATATCCGATTTATTACTTTTCGTTGCAACATCTTGAACTATCTAAACACTCAACTGTTGATGTAAAATTTCAAGCTCGTATCGGTGATGCTCCTGATGGATTTAGAGCGGTTGCTGTTCTTCTCAGTGATAAATCTATGATACTTGAAGGTGGTGGTGGAAGAATGAGAGTCATTGATGCACCAGTGGAAACCATGTAAGTGAAATCTTGAAAAATTCTTCAAATTTTGTATGGATTTCATTCAAAGACATGTAATTGAATCAATCAGTGTTATATAAAAATGTCGTATAACACTATTAATGTCACATTGACACCTGGTCAGATAAAAAAAACTTCAATCGAGTTCAGCTAAAAAATGCGGAACTACGATTACGCTCAGACATAATCAAATGACCGGCGGATCAAATAAACTATCGTTGACGAAAGCTCAGGTTAATCATTTCAATAGCGCTTTTAAAGCAAAGAAAGGAGTTCAGATTACACTATCTGCAGCTGCAATATCAAATATGATAAAAATTGGAGGATTTTTCCCGTTGTTGGCTGCAATTCCAGGGTTGATTGCATCAGCGGCTCCGGCACTTCTTGGAGCGTTAGGAACTGGGGCAGCCGGAGCACTTGCTTCTAATGTTGTCAATAAGATAATGGGTAAAGGTCTAAAATCCACGAGAAAAAAAGGGAAAGGGATTCAGAATACCAGGAAGTCGATTCACAAGATATTACAAAACCAGTTAGTGGAAATTCCACGAAATAATTTCAACGAAATTTCACCAATGTCAAATTTTGATCTATTAGAAGCTGTAAAAAAACTCCCAATAAATCATTTCAGAGGTGTTTTCATGAAAGATCAATTACCAGCAGCGCCAACGATACTAGAAACTGGAATAATTAATCTAGATGATAGCACTGGACCTGGAACTCATTGGGTTTGTTACGCAATATATCCAACGTCGATTATTTATTTTGACTCGTATGGATTACCACCTCCGATTGAATTTGTCAAATATGTGTCTAAGTTGTTTACCACTCAATTACAAAGTAATTCAATTTCATCGAAAATTCCGGTTTGGTATTCAACGTTGCCCACGCAGACATTAACAGATCTTCCGATATGTGGACATGAAACTCTAAACGCGTTAATGGTTATCTCGGCAAATCCTATATTACCTCACAAGGCCATCCACGAGTACACAATGATGAAATCATCAATGATGAATCATAGATGATTTTAACAAAGACACGTGTAATATATAACATGGCAGATATTTTTGGAAGATCAGTACCACGTGTTTCTGAATCGATTAATATCACACTGGTAAAAAAATAATCAACAAAGCTATCTCATCGATAGCAAACTTAGATGAATTAAAAAAATATATGATAAAATAGATGATATTATACAATTAAAAAAAACCATCGATAACATTAAAGTTGCCTCTGATGACTCCGTCAATTATTTAAAAAAAATACAGCAACAATATGACGATCATATAAAAATATTTAATACTTTTACTAATTTACAAAATTCCCTCGTGGATAATATTGAAAAACCCGTAATAGAATTTTTTGGTGTTCCGCGTGTGACTGCACCGAAGCTTACAGAGATAAAAACTTCTATGTTGGAACTAGCAGCACTTCAAGTTAAATATACAGACCACGTTGAAAAGTTTACATCATTTCGTAAAAATATCATCGAGAAATTCCTAGCAACCACGCAGGATAAACTCGATATAAAACTTCCTGATATTAAAAAATCTATCGATGATCTTAAAACGACCACAAATGCCGTCGACAAGTTTTTCGGAAAGAATGCAAAACCAGAGAATATTAAAACAACTCTTGAAAATATTATTACAAAACTCGATGAAATAACCGCGATTAATACCAGGTTAGGTGTTATTCGCGACACGAAATCAATTTCAGATTTAATCGCGATTAATAAGAAATCCATCGATGATCTTAAAACGACCACAAATGGCATAGTAGAGGATGCAACAAGGATGATAGCAATAGTTGAAAAAACAAAAATTCCTCATGATAAGAAAGAAAGCATCATCAACGTAGTATACACAGTTCAACATGGATCATATACGTGGACACCTACAAATAATATATTAAATATCACTGCAACCGTAAAGGGAATTTATCGATTAATTTTAGTGACACCAACGCTATTTATGATATCCTCATCGAGTTCAACCGGGGTAAATAATACGATGTCAACTATCATCGACAAAGATACGATTGAACAATTCACGATTACATCCACTGATAATAATCTAGCTAGGGTTTCAATGACATGGTATGTTGAATTTGTAGCTGATTTAAGTAAACAGTTAAACTAAAAGTTTGAACGAAATCCATCGGATTTTCAACGAAGGATTTCAATAACTATTTCAGAGAATTGTTGACTACGTTAATAGATAAAATGTCAACAACGTCATTGTTATCATCATCCATGACAGCATTTGAATATCGTTATAACACCGTCAAAGAATTTCAAAACAAACTTGAAGCGTTAATCGCCGAGTATAAAAGTAAAAAGAAAAAATACCAGCGTAGAATCACCATGTTAGATGTAACTGTTTACTCGGTATCAGGTGTAATTGCCGGCGCTGGAATAATACTATCTTCGGTGGTTATGATATCCCCGTTGTTGTACCAATTTGTATTTCCGCAGCTGCAACAATCGCAGGGGTATTCACCGGAATAACCAAAAAATATCATCATGTTCTCAACAAAAATTACACGATTACGCTGTTAAACGTATTACTGCGTCAAACGCTTATTCGGAATTGTCAATGTTGATCTCGTCATCGATTGATGATCAAATAATATCCGACGAGGAATTCTCGAAGATGGTACGGTTATATGATTCAACGATTTCAATGTTGAAAAACAACAATAATAACAATGGCAACGTCTCAAGAAATCCTTCAACGAATAGCAACAAACACCGCCACGACAGAAACAAAGTTGATCTCGGTGGTAACGAAAACACCAGAATTCATTGAATTTAACCCTCCGCTGGCAGTGTATGCAATTGCGTTAACGCAATTAAGATGCTTCTACAGTTGGCATAATGTCAGATCAGCGCCATTCAATGGTAAACTCCCCAATAACAGTTTCACATTCATGTATAGAAAAACTAACCCTGATGGAACAAAAACAGAACCAATCACACACACACAATACATCTGCCAACAGGTATATACGATATCGAAGATATCAACGACGCAATCATAGAATCAATCCAGGCAATCACCGGACCAAATATCATCGAAGTCAAAGATAAACCTGATAAATATCCCATTGAAATAAAAGGACATGAGCCGCTGCTGTCAACGATCATCGAGGTAAATTCACCTGACTACGCCGTTGATATATACAACAGCTCAATTAGAACTTTATTGGGGTATCCTGAATTTATTCCAGGCACCGTCGACATAAAGGTTTTACCACGTGAGCCATTAAAATCCGATTTTATATCCACGAAGGAGGATTATCATGGTTATAGAGATGATTTTAAATCGTTAGAATCTATCTTTAAAGAATTGCGAGAATCTCAAGAAACAACTCAAAGTCTTACCTTAGATGAAAAAATAATCGCTAAATATTTTACAGTAATGAATAACAATTTTAATCGATTTCTAGGTCATTTGATAACGGCAATTAGTGAAACTCCACCACGTCGCGACGACGTTATCAAATTCATGGAAGTGTGTAATAATATTATCTCCAATATGGAACATCTTAATTTGGGATCAATTCAATTAATTCTCAGTGATTATCATCCTAAAACTAGAATAGATTTTGCAGCAAAATATAATATCCGCGTCGAAGACATTCCCACATTTAAGTTTCCAGGATATAACGTACCAGAAATGCGTAAAAAACTCAACGACGCCATTGACGAAAATTTCCCACGGGTTCGTCAAGGTTGGCTCGATAATCTTCCCGCGGTTCATTATCAATTGCCAGAACCTAGCAAATCTGACTTTTTCACTGACGATTTGCCAGCGATAGATCCTAAATTCAATTACAACTTCGATATTAGTTTTCTACGACCTTAAGATATTTATAGCAAATACTCATATGATGTCTACGACAGAACAGAAACTGATACACTTAGCAAATACGAATACAACGAAAACGGTAAAATAATATGGAGATTTGCTCTTGGTGATCAAGGTGTATTTGCAATTACAGAGAAAAGTCTCCTTGGGATCTTCAACTCAATGGCGCAAATGTTCCAGATGAAATTAAATCAACTTTGAGGACATCTACAACGATCTCTGCTGCTAGATTTAACAACTCAACGTGTTACAATCAAACAACAACAACAATTAAATCAAATTATCGCCGATATGAACTTCCTCAATGATAGATTACTCTCGTTTGTATACGAAGATAAATCGCCAAAGCGAGAAAAGTTCCTAAGAGTGTTTTCACGCACCAATGACAATTTACCATTCATGAAATTCCAAGGTTGGGATGTACCAGCGTTAAAAGCATCATTGAAAAAAGTCATTGACGAATTCTTCCCACAGATTCACGCATTATGGTTTAAGATAAATCCTCCCAAGGAAATTTTAACATTAACGAATTCAGTGTACCGCAACAACAAACACAGATCTCCCGGTAACGTTGATATATCGTCGGTGATTGCAATACACGTTATCTGCGATAGTATCCTGGGAAGTTTCTCAATTGATACTTCAAAATCAAACAAAGCCACCCAAGGATATATCATGTACACGTTTTCTACAGACGTATCCCCAGGAAGTCTTATAGTGAAAAACCCACCTAATTTGACTTATCTCGAGCCCATTAATCAATTTCTGTCCAGGATGAATTTTTCAATAACCGACCAAGAATTTAACCTAATTGACCTTCGCGGGGAAACACTACAAATAACGCTAGATGTAAAGTCCTAAAGGACTTTCAAAGTCGTAAACGATTCTACTATTTTCAAAATAGAAATTCATCGAATTTCATATATAGTATAATAAATGTATCAATACGTGCTAGTATCTATCCATGATAAAGAACTCCTTGAAAACGCTATCTCAGAGGTATTAGGGGGCAACACAACAAGTGAATACCACGTGGATATAGTCATAGATAACCTTGGAAATCCAAGGATTTCACCCACGGAGAAGTTTTTATTGACTGATTATCAAATGTTAAATCTTCAGCAAAACGTTATAACCGTGGTGAGATTAACCCGTGATCAAATAATGCAATACGCCCATTCATGCTTATCCGTGCAAAATCTTAAAAAAATCTTACATATTTTCTAAAATTGTTCATTGAAAATCCGAAGTATTTCACGATTTCAGAGCTAAAAAAAAATACTGCATAAGTATTATACTTCTCTGTTGTTGACACAGGTATTAATCACACAATACAATTTTACTTCCCTGTTGTTGACACAGGTTTACAAACGTTGTTCTAGTTGAGTGCGCGCGGAAACTCTTTGAGTGTCAAACGGGTATTATATACATGCGTTTCATTACCTGTACGAGGTTATACGAAGGAGGCTCTCTACGCGTGGGACTCAGCCTGCTCGATTAACGCTTTTATCTGTGTCACCTTATAATTAATAATTTTATTTTGCTGATACTCATTACCTAATTGTTTTCGTACATGTTCTACGATCGTACATAATGGTACAAACACATTAACGCCTTCAACATTAACTAAACTCTCACGTATAAATTTTTGAATGCGCTTAATTAAATAATACTGCTTAGCGAGTACATACTTTCCATTGTTTTGTGCAAATTCTATATCCTCGAAATCGGTCATTATTTGATCACAATCTAACCCCAAACATAGTTTAATATTTTGATCTTCAAGCTTGTTAATTTCAGAAATAATACATTTGATATTTTCAGAATTCATATATATGAAAAAGTATATTTGTTTAATTGTGAGTGGAAACTCTTTGAGTGAAAACTCACAAAATGAATTCTGGACCCGCTAAGGTGTTGGTCATCTTAGCATGTCCAGAAGCTTAATGCGATTACGATGATGATGGTTATATACAATGCAACGACGGCACATTCAACCCCACGATCTAGTGTGTATGGCGGTTGTATATACATATACGACATCACATTCAACCCCACGATCTAGTGTGTATGGCGATTGTATATACATATACGACGGTACAATTACACATCACCGTTTTGAACCCCCTTAATGTATAAATATACACCAAGGGCGTCCAACGGTTACATATAATCACTAAACGTATTCCCCTGTAAGTAGAGTCTAACTCGGATAGCGGGTTTGACCTACAAGAGGATACGTTTGGTGAGTGGACGGACACGGACAGCACACAACAATAGATTATAGGTGATTATGGTTATATACAGATGCAATGATAATGGTTATATACAGCAATGAATGACGACGGCACAACAATAGATTATAGGCGATTATGGTATATATACAATGAATTGATTCAATGACAATTAATGACGACGGCACAACAATAGATTATAACGTGATTATGGTATATATGTACAATGAATTGATTCAATGACAATGACAATGACAATGGATGAATTGATTCAATGATAATGGATGACGGGGGCGGGTCTACATTCATACGTGATCATTACAACCTAGATAAAATCCTAGGTTGTATGAATACCAAAAGATACCCATACGCCCCGGAAGTGTATAGGTTGTAATGATCACATGTATGATTTTCGAACGCGAAAACCCCCAATAATATAAGACGTTATTTGATATATAAGTCGCTGTTAACGACTAACAGCACAGCGCGGTGTGGTGATTTTATTCTTTGTTGTACTTAATAGTGATCATTGTCAACGCTGAAGTAACACATAATACTTAAAAAAGACACTAAAAAAAAGAATCAAATACGACGTTAATATAAAACAGTTCTGTTAGTGCTCTACAAAAAGGCAAAATTGATTATATCCTCTTGAGATTTATGATTGCGAAGCCAACCAATCAGAAATCAATGACTGTGATTAGGATCCGTAACTGTGTCATTGGTGATTAATCACTCGCCATATACCTAAGGGAGTTATTCCCCTTGAACAAATGCGTGATTACATAGTTGTATATAAGTAAACTGAATTTTTTGTCCATTTTTTCTGGAAATCGCCGATTTTTGTACGCTTTCTGCAACGAATCGTACTGATGATAAACAAATACTAAAATATCTACCGGCTTCTGTCATTTATTGAAAAACTATTTCCTCGTTATCTGCCGTATTAAACGACTTGACGGGTCTCTTCCTAAATGATTTATATGTACCAGTTTTCCCAAATATAGTATTCTCACTTTGTGTAACAGCTCGTAAATTATTCAAAGAATTATCAGTCTTAATCCGATTTATGTGATCAATAACAAAACCATCCTTTGTCACAGAATTAGGCGAAAATTGAACTGATTTTTGTTGTAATTGTAAACGAAACTCACCATTTTCTTGATTTCGTCGTACACGCATTACCTGGGGTGATTAAGTGCTTTTCTCCAAGGTAAGCGGCGTGTAACGATTTGCATGGGCTTGATGTTAATTTACATGTAATCCGAAATATTCGTTTCGCTTGGTGCACAACAAGCTCGTTGTGATTTATGTTCACCTATAGAGAGTATAAAAAGCGAGGTATTCCTCATAATAAATTACGGGAACCAAAATATCTAATCGAAGGATAGATAAACTCGTCTTGCAATCTCCAGCCAAAGGGGTGAGTGTTAAATTTACATTTCGTTTTATTGTGAATTTTATTCAGATTATCATTTCGTATAATGATGCCTTTATTGCAATGCAGATTTCAAACGTGGAATATTTGGAATTACTAGTCACTTTTAGACTTTAAATGCAATATCGTAATCTACGGCTTAGATTATTTTTGAGACAACTATTATTAGTCTGGTTTTGTTTATTATAGCTGATTCCGTCGTTGATACCGTAGAAGTACATCACTGATAGCGCATCTAATAACATCGTTGATACCGTCTCTGATACCGTAGCTGTTAACGTAGTTGATACTGTTTCTGATACCGTAGCTGTTAACACATCTGATACCATCTTTTGATAAACGTCTGATATTGTCTGATTTGTTGTGGAACATCTATGATTTGTTGCGGAACATTTCTGTATAATAGCTGAATGTGATGGTGCCGTTTAATTGTGTAAACGGAATTGAAGTATCTGTCTGTGTGTCGAACTGTCTGTTCGTCAACATCTGTGTAACGTGTAAATATCCGGAAAGCTAGAAGTCCGAGTGTCGGAGCTGTCTTAGAGTTGTAAAACGTCCGGGTCGACATCTAGGGGAGTGAGGAACCGTTGGTTCTGGTAGATGTTGTATGCTGTCTGAACGTATAACTGTGGTGGATCCGTGAAGGGAAACGTCCGATAATAGTATTGGTCAACCCTAGGTTTTCGGGGAAACTGGGAGACGATTCAACTGTTGCTGAATCGTGCGGTTATACAGGGGAGACACATAGGTGTATTGAAATTGTAATACAATTTAATACATTGTTGTATTTGCATGCTTATGTCAGATCACAATAATATTTCAAGTGATCACATAGATATCTATAAAAGCTAGCAACTTGATTGAATACAAGTATATGATCGTGCTAGTTATCGCAATCCATCGTGCGATAGATAGTTTGTCGTTTGTGTTTATTTTTTTTCGTAAATCATACTTACATTAATTTAACTTTCGTAAAGGATCCTTGGATCTGTGTATAATCCAAGAGATCCCTTTTCATCTGAGATTCCTTTTGTATTGTTATTTACTTTATTTGCGTATTGTGAATGGTTGCCTCTAACACCTACCCCACAATACAGGCACGGAATAGGACCTTTTGAACCATTTCTCACACTTTGCATATGATACCCACAGAACTCATTTATGCATGATTTATTACACACGGTTACTGATCCAATCATGAGCCATTTGCAATGATTCATTATATAAAATAATTTTCTATTTAAATACTTGTTTTAATTATAATATGAAGGAATTTAAGAGATTATCGAAAATTACGCCTTGGAAAAATGCTAGATTTAATCTCGATAGAATCTCTGATATACCAAAAAGTCTAATAGATGACAAAACCATGTTGAGTAAAATCAGCGACTGTTTTAATGAATTTAAGCGCGATGGAGCATCTCATACGTGGTCGACATTTCGAATTATACATGATGATGTCAATGTACCCGTAATCGATGCTACCATGAACGATACAAGAGCAGCCGAGATAATCTCACATCTTCGAAAAAGGTATTTTTTTAGAATGAAATTCATTATCGAAGTCGAAGGTGAATGGATTATCAGAGATAAATTTGAACCAATCCTCAAGGATAAAAAAACTGTCATTGTGAGTAGAGATTCCAGACCAGGAATTCTAACTGAAATTGACAAACCATACTACGAGAGATCCTATCCTGTAACAGCAGTTGTTTACGGAATATATCCGCTAAATGATAAACCTAATATTGCAAAACTAGCTCCTATGAAAACGGCGTCATCATTGACTTCGTCAAGGCTCAATTGTGTAGCAACACGGGTAATGGAACACTTCACGAATGCATCCCGGGGAAATAAACTAACTGAACAACGACGAAAAAAAATAACCGAATGGGAACTGACAGTGAAACAGCATGGGGCAACAATTCAAGATATAACCAAATTAGAAGCATCATTAAAATTTCCAACATCGGTAGCGACAATAACCGGAGAAGTATTATACGAACCGAAATATCAATCGCGAGGAGCTCCAATTAAAATTATTGATCATAACAAACACGCGTGGACACCTGCAGTAAATGTATTTCCACGAGAACGAATCGTGAGATATATCCCCGGGGGATTTTCCAGGGGGTTTTGTAAGGATGTGTTCCACGAAGAGAGGTTATTCGATGTTATTCATGCGTTGTGTAAAGATGATCCTGTGTCAGTGTGGCTACTTCGCAGCGCTGAAGATTCAGAATAAGGATTTGATCAGTTTGTAAGACCGAATGGAGAATTATATCGCACTGAAGCGTTACACTCAAGAATGAACAAAGCCGCTGTAAAATGAAAAACTACTCAAGGATAGTTTTACGATTACATCAGTGGTAGCTCATTTTGCACGAGAAAATAACTCATGGCGTCCAACACTAAGTGATTTTCTCGAAGATGTTAAATCAAGCTGTCTTGATTTCAGTCATGGAGGACTGTGGAATACAAAATACCACCGCGAGGGTATGATTTCAATTGATATATCCGCGTGTTATCCAGGGAGTTTTGTAGGATATGGAGAATGTGCCAAGTACTTTAAACGATTTGGACACCCCACACATGAAATGACTCGTGTTTCGGTTAATGGTCCATTGCCTGATTTGGACTTAACTGGATTCGCTCGTGTGGTATCATTTGAATTAGCGTCAGATTACATCCGTGTAGTTATGTTTGGATTGGTAGACATATGTCTGTGAAACACTGGATGCCAATAGTGTTACTACGATATATGATTGATAGTGGTATGCTGATATCGTTGATTGTCGGTGAAGCTATTATATGCTATCGAGCTCAAAAAGAAGTTTGGTTACCACAGCCCGATCTAGATAGTATAATACGCGAACAACGAAAACAATTTCCTGATTTCAATGAACAACAAATCATGGATTTGTCTAGGCAGTTATTTCAAATTGAAAATGGACTAGCAAAAGATTTTGGACGAAAAATAATCGGTAAATTTCCTCAAGGTGGAAGATATGACAATGCAAAATACTCTTCGCGGTTGATCATAGACGACGTTGAATGTGATTTTATTAAAAATGATTTAGCGAATCAAGGAAAACTTGAAACTTGCAAAGATGCTTTTCTATCCAATGGGACTAAGTTAGGTACAATTATTACCTACTGTGATGGATATAGTTCCCAGTATACACATTTAAGATCATCTATGATTAGTTATTCTGCTATTAATCTATTTTCGATGATAAATAGATTTCCTAATACCGCGGTTAGAGTAGCTACTGATTCGATGTATATACATGAAAAATACAAATTAGCAGTGGCTGAATTCACATCCCCGGAGGAAGCGTGGGGATGTTGGAGATTTAAAAAGGAGACGCTACACAAATATTGTGAATCGGCAGATGTTACCATGGACGATAAATACTTGAAAAGCAATCAGTGTTCAGAATTTTCTAATGCACCACCGATATCAGATCCGATTACGCGACATAAAATCGTTTATTTGAATGGTTGTGGAGGATCAGGAAAGACAACACGAGTAATTAATTTGTTCAAAAATAAAATCAACATGAATGTGTTAACACCAACTCACAAACTTGCCAGAGACATAAAACAACGAGATGTAAAAAATTCTGGTACTTATCACAGCTTCTTTCGATGGAAAGGCGATAAGTGGACCCCTGAAAGAATGGGACAGAAATTTATTCCACCGGTGATATTATGGGATGAAATTTGTACAGTACCGTTACAAGTATTAAAAATATTTCTTGAATGGCTGTCAACGAAAAATACAAAAATTATTATGTGTGGTGATCAAGGTCAACCACCACCATTTGTAGGTGAATCTCCTCATGACTGGCTAAAATCATACGTTGATCATTACGAAGAGATGAACGATGACCTTAGATCGTTAGATGAAGTATTGCGTGAGTTTAAACAACTAATCAGATTACAACCGGATAGAATCCAATGTGAAATAATGCGTGAAATAATTTCAGAAACTCCCATGAATGATTTTTGGGAAGCATGGAGACCAAACGATTTGATAATAGCAAGTAGAAAAATAGTCAGAGACAAACTTCAGATGAAATTATTTGAATTGCATAAATGTAAATTTGCAACACTTCCAGTACCGCTCTGTTATAGACCCAAGGATACATGGCGACAAAATATCGACGTTGACATTCCTGGACAACAACGTGAAAAGCAGAATTTAGTGTTAAATGATATTGTGCTGGTTGATATCAGCGTCGTCGAAGATGCATTGCGTGCTGATAAATCCCCGTGGACGTTAGGTTACGCAGCGACAATACACTCTTCACAGGGATTAACTATCACAGACACAATTGTTTGGATAGTAGATAATCGCATTGAGCGGTCTAATTTAGTTTATCTTGCAGTGGCTCGAGTACGGAGAATAGATCAACTTCGAAGAATCGTTTTAGATGATAATGACACTTCAATAAATGATATTGTCAGCGTCGATAGAGTCAAGGACATAATCAGAAAAAAAACTCTCTGGTTATAAACAACAAGATAAAAAAAATAATAGAAAATTTGACATTGATGCTGAATTAATAATTACGCTGAAGCAACAACAGAATAATCACTGCGCGAGTTGCAATTGTATAATGCGTTGGAGTTGGTCGGATAAAGATCCTCGCCAATTTACCGTAGACAGAAAGAATAGCAGCATTGGTCATACCAACGATAATGTGATGCTGACTTGTCTTGAGTGCAACAGACGATGAGGCTAGTTAAGACCACGCGGTGGTAATTGAGTATCCTCGGGAATTACCTGTAGTTGTTGTCGAGTAAATCCTCGCTGAGGAGCAGTTGAATCCAGTTTATAGATTGCTGGTCTACCAGTTGATCGTGTTATACTAGATATTTTATGTACGGTGACACTCCAAATAGGATCAGTAGCTCTTTTTTTACCACCCTCAAGCTCTCCTGGTTCGTATAAATACCTTACAGTGACATTACTACCAAGAATTTGTTCTCGGAAATCTTTTTGTGGTTGTACGGGTATATACTTTTCTTTAATCGCGTTGCTAGGTTTCATGTTGATTGTTCTAGTAATCTCATTATTGATTGCGGTAACTACACCTGGTAATCTCTTAACCCATTCACGGGATCGTTCACGTTGGATGAATTCTTTCGCGTATTGATATCCAAATAACCGCTCAGCAAGTGTCCGATTAAATCGTTTAACAATTGCCTGATCTTGATGTAACTCAGTATGTCCTCGTCGTAACGTGGTATTATGATGTTTCATCGTTGTTAAAACAGCGCCTTGAAATTCTTTGCCAGGATCAACTTGTAATAGATTTGGCCAACGCAGAGGACCCCTTCGATAAATCCTTTCAAATGCAGAAGCCACTTTAGTTGATGATTTTGTCCTTAGCGGCTCTGCTTGTTTGTATCGACTCGCAATATCAACTACGGTTAACGCGTATTTGTAACCGCGTTCATGCGGCAGAAATAATATATCAGCTTGATGAACTTCGTTAGGAACTGTCACATTAAAAACCGAGTAGTTAATTTGTTTAGGCGGTGGTAGATAAATTTGCCATATCGCCTGTTTAGATAACCAATCCGCCGCTGTAGTTTTTTTTTACTTTTGCAGCGCTAGCGAGTTTACTTATTGCTGCCTTACCTCTCCAGTATCCTCTCGGAGAATAGTAAATACATTTCATATTGTTATTAATTACCCGCACCAAATATTAATTTGCCTTTCATGGCGGATTTTATCAACCACGAGGTTAATTTTTCTTTGAAAGATTTATCTGGAATAGCATTCAACGCGTGAATCAACGCTACATCTGCGAGATGACGCTGTTGTAGATCACCACTACGGTAAGCTATATCATGTACACGACACGCTTCATCGATAGCGTTTATAGGATTTTCTCCCGGATTAGGATTATCATGACTATCAAGTCTTATATCTAATCGTGTTCCCGGTCCACAATAATTATATACGGGAAGGTGTTTTTCACCTGGATATTTTGACCATAGTAACCCTGGGAGTTTAGCTAAATTTGCTGCAATATCACCTCCGTTTTTTTTTTAAAAGGATTTTTCACAAATCGGTATTTTTTGTACCGCATATTTCACACTTGCCGGTGACCGCGCTTCTGTTATTTTTTGTGGTAACAGTCGTTGGGTCAATAGTCGGTGTACGCGCTCTACATTTCACACAATATAGATCCATAATTATATTTATGTTATATCAACAAATGGAAGTGATCGATTTCTCCGCATTGAAAAAACAACAACCAGTAAAACATCATCCGATGTTACCAAACTCAATCAGAATGATTATCATCGGACATTCCGGGAGTGGTAAAACCCAGTTGCTGTTAACGATGATAATGAAGTATTTAACCTGGGATAAATTATATTTGGTTGCTCCTAGCGTAGACGATCAACACTGCTATCAAGTATTAAAAGAATACAACGAAAATGAATTTATCACCGACGTTGAAGAAGCGCCATCCGTGGAAGACCTGGATGGATTCGTTAATAATCTTGTTGTGTACGACGATGTTATGTTGGAAAAACAAAAAAATCCTGCAATGATATTCTCACGAGGACGTCACAAAAACACAGATGTGATATATGTAACTCAAAAATACGCACAGATTCCAAGTATAATCAGAGAAAATTGCAAACTAGTATGCGTATTTAACGGAACTGGAAAATACACACTACAAAATATTTATCAATACTGGTGTGACGGTGATATGGATTTTAATAAATTTAGAAATTTCTTTAGTGGTGCTCAGGCTACTCCGCACGGATTTATCACGTTAAATTTATCAGATCCTCGGACACGATATCGCGTCGGATTAGACCGTATCTATAGCTAATTTGGTTAGCATAACGCAGCAACGACAACGACAACATCGAAGATGTCGGCGTCGTTTTTTATTACTGAAAAATTTAATTAAGTATTTTCAGTTTGCTAAATTTACTGAAAAATTTAATTAAGTATTTTCAAGGAAGCCTCAGTTTGCTAAATTGAGGCCTATATAAGCAATTTTGAGAAAGCCTCAGTTTGATAAATTGACGCCTGTAAACTTTGGTCTGTTCACTCTCTCTGCTGCTGACCGCAATGGATAGCCTATCGTGTGCTGACGTTATATCCGACAATAGCAGAATACACATACTCGTCGAAATAAATTCTTAATAATTTATGTGATCTCGCTGTATGATATTATTCCATCACCGTGATATAACGAAATTAACAAAGATAATTTGAAGTATGCGAAAATCACCGAGTACAGTTGTATTGTATACTCAGATATTTTGTTGTGGTGATATTAAGAATGCCTACATGTGTTGCTGCAGATGAAGCACACATTTTACAACTACTTGCGATGTCATTGTATTTCTTGATAGCAATAGACCGGTCGCAGAGATAACAGAGGGTGCCGCATATGCAATTACGTCAATGATAATTACATGCGATATTTGTTTTACCATTACTTTAACTGGATACTCGTCAGTCATAATTTATTTGTCGGGTACGCGAGGAACACACCTGCTCGTATCTAGAATAATGAACATCGATTGATAAATTCATTATATTTGTAGTAGGTGGTAGTTTATTAACTAAAGCAAGTAGAAAACGGCGTTGCCAATTTGTTTGCGTTCCACCACAAATGTTTCTTTGTCGTTTTGCTCCAACATCAATAACATAGATCCAGAGGATAGAGTTAGTTGACAACGCCGTGAATTTGTTGTAGATATGGTAAATGTCGTAATATCGATTATTGCAATATCTATATGCCGGTAACTTCTGCGTGATATTTGATATATTTATTGAGTCATGACCATAATGTTGTTCCAGGATCTACCGTATATACTACTATATCGGTGATCTTTTTTCTTTCCGAGAGTTTAATGCCGTAAATGTTGGCTTTCTAAAGAAATAATCAACGATTCCGGTTAATTTGTTGCGAAAATGAGAAAACTCGTTTATGTGGTTAGGATATATATATATATATATATATATATATATATATATATATATATATATATATATAGTCATTCCATAAATGTTTGTCAATAACGAGTTTATCATTGGAATGTTGCCGTTGTATAGCCTATATTGTACTGAAAATGGCGTTAAACCCTAAAATAACAGTAACAACTGATGCCAATTCTGATAGTGTCGTCATTGCTGTCTGTGTACCTTTTTGTGGCCACATCATACTCTGATTTTGGTTCTCTCCCATTAATAATTGTATTTCTGCTCATATTGAGATCGCCAAACAAAATATCTCAAATTCTTCTGAAGCGTCCATTAATCTCTCCGACGAGAGTTAAAATTGATTTCTCCAAGATGTTAATTTTACCGTTTTTAGCAAACAAGATAAAGTCATCTTCTGTCGAATCTGGAACTTTCAGAATAATATTTGTGCGCGGGATATTGCTAAAATTAAATATCGTCATTGTTGATGCCAAAACTAATAACTACATTTTGGTGCACATTTGCAAGACTCAAAAGAGTAGCGATTTCATTATTGACCTCGTCAAGGGTTGTATATTTGGATAAGTCGCCTTGATGATTGTGTTAAGCCGAGTAGATCTTCTGTAAATATCTACCCTTACTCTAAGACCCCTTTAAAACGTTCGATATATATATTCAGGTGCAAGACGTTATGAGACTTTGTCACTTGTTGCAAACCATTGTGTGCCTGGACCAGAACTTATGGTTTAGACCTTTCCCTTTTTCTAATTACTTGTTTCGTGGCCTGATGCTTGCCTTAATACCACACAGTAAATACTTCAAACAGCACCAGGTGCAGCTGCTTTTGCCATAGCTGGGTTTGCAGCTGCAATTAACGCTGGTATAGCTGTATGAAGTGTAAATAGACCGCACGTCTCTATGCGTCTTTAATAACATCCGTAGAAAGGTTAATACAATGCCAGTTTTAGAAATTTTTCTTCATTGAAGATCTTTAGTTGATGTTTTGTCAATGATATTTTATTAGGACCAGTGCGATCTGTTCCAATTTCAGTAATATTTGTATGTACAATTCCTTTCTTATACTGATTGTAGCTTTTAATTTTACCAGTAGTCAGAATACAATTAGCGTGATGATATGACATTATCATGAGCGATTTAATTGCATGTTACATTTTTGTCCATCAATCACTCTCATTCGACTACCAATACCTCCAAGCAGCAATGTTTTGTCTGATAGTTTGACAGCGATTATTCTGTAATTAGCTACAGCCCCTCTTGTTACATGAGCTCGAAGCTAAAGGTAATAAATCGGATACAGCATACTAAAATCTAGATGCGATATTTGCACCGCATAACAACAATAATAATAAATAATAATAATAATAATAATAATAATAATAATAATAATAATAACAATAATAATATTAATAATAATAATAATAATAATAATAATAATAATAATAATAATAATAATAATAATAATAAAAATAATAATGAGGACTTTGAATAGCGCCTAATTTTTCGAAGCTCTAAGCGCTGTACACCATCAATAATGATATGACTACACTACAGAACAACAAATGACAAAAAACAATGAAATTGGAAAACATAAAAACATGCTGAAAACATATAAGATACAAAACATGATTAGGTCGCTAAGTTTGTCCCTGCAGTTGAAATAGGTGAGTCTTAAGAGAACTCTTAAAAGGGACCACTGTGTCTAATTTCAATGGGCAATTCGTTCAACGTCGCCGAGCATTGGTGTGCAAACGAACGTTGTCCATATGACTTTGTTTTCACCTTGATAATGATAATGATAATTCTGAAAAAGTTAAATATCCAAAAGTATAAAGCAACATGAAGTGGTTAGATCAAAATTAGAAGAAGAAAATAACAAGAAAATGATCAATTTGTGTCATGAAATGTTAGGAGTCTGTGATTTGGAAATCAAACATTTTCAGTTTTATTGCAACATCATGTCCCACCAAGTCACATCATCTTGGCACCAGACCAACTAAACCAGTCACTCAATGCTGAGCGCCTAGCGAGACAGCTGTTAGATTAGTTCCATTTTTATAAGTCTTTTAGTATGACATGGCCATGGTTTGAAGCTGTGACCTCCTGCAATCAAGGCAGACACCAACTACTAGGTCACCAGAATGGTCTGTGTCATACAATAAATATTGTTTACAAATACATAACAATAAAAGATTTTCAAAATATCCTTTTATTGTGCTTTTTGGTATTGATGTTAAATAGGTACATGTACTTCACATATTTTATTCTGCAAGTCTTTTATAATGAAATATGCCTATACAAATTGTAAACGAAGCTCAATTTATACAATTACCAATTAATTAATGGAATGTTGATTTATAAATGTTTACAACATGCTGAATAAATTTTACATATCAATGAGAGAAAACACGTTGCAAAATGGTGTGTAATGCAATGAATATCACATATTCTATTACAGCAGTACTGCATGACTCTGGATAATCTTTGTGTAAATACATAATTGCATTTCTTTTCACAAGCAATTTTATCAACTTTCACAATAAAGACACATGCAAATTTATAATCGATAAAACTAAAAATGCATAATATATATCTAATGGTATATGTTAAGACTTAAATCCAAAATCAAAATGCATTAAAGAACTTAGTGTATTCCACTATCAGAGTATCATGGCTGGTGATCAAGATATCTTAATTGCAAATGATTACATTAATTGTTAATGATCCCATTAATTGTTAATGATCCATTAATCAATAATGATCTCAATAATTGCCAATGATGCCATTAATTGTTAATGATAGTCTAGGCTATCGTTTATTTGAAATACTCTATAACTTTAATGCAATGTGACTATGTGTATTGTTTGGCTATTCTCTGATATTATCCTTTCTTCATGCATTGTTTGCTTAAGTCATTCTTCCCTTGGCTTAATAGGTTAAAATGTTTAGGAGAAAACTTTAAAAATTATTTTTAAAAAACAGTTGCTTTGTAATACTGCTTCAGTTGCTCCAAGACAGGAATTTCTTTAAGGTTGGCTATTCAGTGTATAACAGCATCCCACATGCTCAAATTGTTAAGCAGCTATCTGAAATCACTACACGTTTAACCTCTAAACCCGATTTATTTTCAGTTTCCGTTTGAAAAGCATTGATTATTTACACAGTTTGCTCATACAAAGTATCTATAAATATGTCTTTGAAAAATGACAAATGATTCCAATAAAATTTTGAGATGTATCCAGATACTGGTATTGACTGTAACTCAACTTTTTTAGTTGGGTATGAAATTAAACCCCCATTATACTAAATTTAACATCAATATGGCTATTTAGGAATATTAAACTCAGTTGATAAAGTGCTTATTTCATAATTGGGAACCAGTCCAAATTGACTGCCTCACTGTGTCCTTGATAAAGTACTCATTTCATAATGGGGTACCAGTCCAAATTGACTGCCTTACTGTGTCTTTGATGAAGTGCTCATTTAATAATTGGGAACTAGTCCAAATTGACTGCCTCACTGTGTCCTTGATAAAGTACTCATTTCATAATGGGGTACCAGTCCAAATTGACTGCCTCACTGTGTCCTTGATGAAGTGCTCATTTCATAATGGGGTACCAGTCCAAATTGACTGCCTTACTGTGTCCTTGATAAAGTACTCATTTCATAATGGGGTACCAGTCCAAATTGACTGCCTCGTTGTGTCCTTGATGAAGTGCTCATTTCATAATGGGTACCAGTCCAAATTGATTGCCTCACTGTGGCCTTGATGAAGTGCTCATTTCATAATGGGGTATCAGTCCAAATTGACTTCCTCACTGTATCCTTGATAAAGTACTCATTTCATAATGGGGTACTAGTCCAAATCGACTGCCTCATTGTGTCCTTGATGAAGTGCTCATTTCATAATGGGGTACCAGTCCAAATTGACTGCCTCATTGTGTCCTTGATGAAGTGCTCATTTCATAATTGGGTACCAGTCCAAATTGACTGCCTCATTGTGTCCTTGATGAAGTGCTCATAAATATGCAAGCAAACCATAAATTATCTTAAAATCATTAGTAAGAATATTAAGTTATTAAAATTAAGAAATCATGATCAGTGTTTTGGCTTCATGAGACAAGCACATCACAATGTTTTGTTGTCAATACTACAGGAACAGTAATTGACATCTATGCTTACTTTAAACAATTTACAAAAATAACAATCGGGTAGCAGACCAGTGCTCCATTTAAATTTAATTATACCCTCAGATTGATGACATCTATGTTTACTTTAAACAATTTACAAAAATAACAATCTGGGTAGCAGACCAGTGCTCCAATCAAACTGGATCATGTTGTGTTCAGAGTGTGAATGATTGCATTTATGAACAAATGGGCAAGAGTTATTGTCCTTTGGTTACTGATATAGGCAAAATGATGATTTTTATCTTTTATATCTTTTAGCAGGGCTGGATTCAAGAGGCTTTTATAACAAACATAATGTGATTGGGGGAAAATGAATAGTAAATAGATGATTGTTATGCCATGTTGGCAAGAAAAGGAAATGGTTTCTGTAACAATAACTGCACCGTCAATGTACCTATGGGATATAAGTAAGAATTTACTTCCAGTCTGCCCATATAGGATTGATATAACAAATCTATTTTTGTAAAATCAAAATGAATACATGGAAAATTGTGTACTCAACTTATTTTAATTGTAAAGATTTTATTCAACGTAGTACATTTGAAATAACACAGAATTACTACATTATCTTGTATATTTGCCTCAAGTCACTTATAACTGCAAAAAAACCAGATTTGCCATTGTATAATACACCTCACTGGCAAATGTAGGTCAGTGATGTTTGTTAAGTGTATTCAGCAGAAACCCTGGAAAAACAATTAATGGAAATAAATGTAATATATACTTTATTGTGCATGACTGATCTAGTAAATTTACATTTAAAAGTACATTACATCTACAGCGCATCAATGAGGTTAGTATTCTAAGCTTGAAGTCTTATATATGCACCATGCTTTTGATGCAACCCCCTGCCTCTAATCTTTAAAGAAAATAAAAACAATTTAGGTAAGTGCACTTTTTCAGGCATGGTATATCAATCCCATTAACAACTTTATGTCCATCTGCACATAAGTAAATCTTTACCCTATGTTAACCTCTGTGTCCAAGTTTTTATATGGTCAGTGTTCAAGACCAGTTTCTTAAAGTCATATGTGGTCAGTTTCTCTAGTATAATTAGTCTTAGAGTCATGTTACTTGGTATGTGGATACATCTTGAACTTGGGGGGTCCCATGTTGTTAAGCGGTCTACAGGCTTGTGGCCCCAGGTGCTCAAGTTGTCTAAAGGCTTGGGGCCTTGGATGGCCAGGTGGTCAACATGTTTAGGGCCCCAGGTAACCAAATTGTCTAAAGGCTTGAGGCCTTGGGTGGCCATATTATCCAAAGGCTTAGAGTCCCAGATGACCAAGTTGTCTAAAGGCTTGGGGCCTTGGTCAAAAGGTTTAGGTCTCCAGGTGACCAAGTTGTCTAAAGGCTTGGGGTCTTGGGTAGCCATGTGGTCCAAAGGCTTAGGGCCTTGGGTGGCCATAAGGTCTAAAGGTTTAGGGCCTTGGGTGGCCATGTTGTCTAAAAGCGTGGGGCCCCAGGTGGCCAAGTTGTCTAAAGCTCTTGTCTTTACCAGTCGCTGCCATCTAACCTCTGTCCATGCTGCTTCAAGTCTCAGGCTCAGCCAGTACAAGTATGCAAGAAAGCGTGTCAGCAGCTTCCTGTGGGTCAGTGGCTCTTACTGGTTTTCCAGTGTTCTTCCTCTACCAGTTATATATCATGTGGTAAAACCCAAAACAACATTACCTTGAACTGTGCAACACCAAAGCAGGTTCAACATGAAGGCAATGTCTAGTGTACAATCAATACTGATAATGCACATTGAATTAGCGTGATCCCCATATCACTGTCCCTTCAGTCTTGTCAGTGCTATGAACTCTTAGGGAACTGGATGTAACATAGCATCATAATAATTTCTGCCGTTATACTGAACAATAAAACGTTTGACACAATTTTAATAATTCTATAAAAACAATACTGCCAAATTATAAAGAGAATGATGACACCTCAGTGAATCTCTATCAATATACAAATAACTGATTTACAACCAATAACATGGCATCACCAGACGTTTCTGGCATAATTATGAAGTGAACTCAAACGTATTGTAATGAAAAACCGTTTCAATATTTTTTAAAAAGGTATATGTTGTATGGAATCAAACATGCAAATTTGGTCAAATTATATATATATATATATATATATATATATATATATATATATATATATATATATATGATATTTAGCAAATTTTGCACAAAAAATTCGTATCAACATATAATATTTTGTGTTTCTGAATTTCTTGGGCTCTGAGGATATGTAAAACTATAAAAATATCAGAAATATACATATTCCAAAATTTCACAAGTGATCTCTTTGTTAAAAACATTCAAACATGTACTATTAATTACTCCAACATAATTAAAGAGAACCTACTGAAGTAAACATCTCCAGATACAGGACATCTGCTCACAAAGGTCAACATTATGTAGTCAAATATGTTAATCAATTACATGTTTCATAATAAAAATCCATGTAAGTCATAAACGTAAGATAATCTCCAGATAAACAGCATTGTGTATAATGGACAAAACTAAAAGGTCCCTTAAGTATCCACAGTAGACTGAGTTTACAATGACAATCCAGGTAACAAAGTCCTAAATATAATGTTTACCTGTGTAATAAGTCATACAGGTCATATATACATTCAAATCAATTATTTTCATATTGGATGTCAGTTTTTAAAATTTCATTCCACAAGGAAAACATTTAAATGTCAATTAATCCCTTTATTTGCATCCTCATACATCCTTTAGATGGTCATTATTTATCACAAACCCACACCCCAGAGTGATACTATCCAATTGCGATGGTCTTCAGATGTGTTCAAACAGTCCACTTTCAGAGTGAAATGAACTATTGTTAATAAAGGTCAACATGGTTTTTACTACTGGTCAAAACAATGTCAATGTCAAAACTCTATGTACTGCAAAGGGTAATGGACTGTTCCAATAAGATATACATGGGACTCAGGTAAGGTACTTTTAATTAGAATAGGAACCCATCCCTGTCAATTTAGAATTTTGTATTGTTTTTAAATGAATTCTGGGTAATCTGAGTACCCCATTTTCAAATTAACTCTGGGTAATCTGAGTACCTTGTTTTCAAATGAAATCTGGGTAATCTGAGTACCTTGTTTTCAAATGAACTCTGGGTAATCTGAGTACCCTGTTTTCAAATGAACTCTGGGTAATCTGAGTACCCTCTTTTCAAATGAACTCTGGGTAATCTGAGTACCCTGTTTTCAAATGAACTCTAGGTAATCTGAGTACCTTGTTTTCAAATGTACTCTGGGTAATCTGAGTACCTTGTTTTCAAATAAATATACTCTGGGTAATCTGAGTACCCTGTTTTCAAATGAACTCTAAGTAATCTGAGTACCTTGTTTCAAATGTACTCTGGGAAATCTGAGTACCTTGTTTTCAAATGTACTCTGGGTAATCTGAGTACCCTGTTTTCAAATGAACTCTTGGTAATCTGAGTACCTTATTTTCAAATGTACTCTGGGTAATCTTAATACCTTGTTTTCAAATGTACTCTGGGTAATCTGAGTACCTTGTTTTTAAATGAACTCTGGGTAATCTGAGTACCCTGTTTTCAAATGAACTCTGGGTAATCTGAGTACCCTGGCATATATATTTTTAAAAAGGTGCCTTCCATGAGTACCATGATTGTTTAAATGGAATAGTCATTGAGACAGTGCAGTGAAGTACAGGAGATTTAAAAATTAGCACACTATATAGATTAGCATGAATTAGTGATTTAAAAATTAGCACACTATATAGATTAGCATGAATTAGTGATTTAAAAATTAGCACACTATAGATTTACATGAATTAGTGATTTAAAACTTAACACATTATAGATTTACATGAATTAGTGATTTAAAACTTACCACATCATAGATTAGCACGAATAAGTGATTTAAAAATTAGCACACTATAGATTAGCACAAATAAGTGATTTAAAAATTAGCACACTATAGATTAGCATGAATTAGTGATTTTAAAATTAGCACACTATAGATTAGCATAAATTAGTGAGGATTTAAAGATTAGCACACTATAGGTAGATACACATAAGTTATTCTCGGTTACATATCATTATACATTTGATTTGTAAAACAATTCACACTTCTATTTAAAATGTGTCATGATAAACATAATGTGTCTGTAAATAAAAATGACTACTGCATACTTGCTGGCACAAGAGTGAAGTCCCAAATACATTTAATTTCATGCAAAGGTTGCAATATCTGGAGAAACTTGTTGCTTATCTTCATTAAATTTGAGTATGTCTCATTGTCATCAATCACATGGTGTCCCTTTAAATGAATGTCGGAATAATGCACATACAAACTGATTTCAATGATGAAATAATTTTCTATGCTAATTGATTGACACCTTTAGTCAAGTGTAATGAACAAGCATCTTCACAAGAAATTAATATAAATAATATATTTATGATTGGAAATGAGTTACTAAAAGAAGTTTTGCACAGGGTTTCAAGCACCCTTGTTGAAATAGGGGAAACTTGTCATGTTAATGTGAGATAGATTTAATGTGTGTGTGTGTTAAACATACATTCTTTTAACGGCAAGTAATGTGTGTACTTGGGAACTGGAGAACAAGGTTTAAAAATAAGAAAATTATGTTAAGTCAGTTCAATGTGACAATTCCCAAAATATAAGCCATTTAACTGAGTGTGAGTTTCACACAAACAATATATTGCACCATCCATAATGAGTGCAAAATAAAACAATTATATAATGTCATCGTTAATGAGTGCAATATGAAACAATAAATAACACCAACCTTAAGAATGCATCCCCGTTTTTGTCATGACATTCCATGAACATGCATTATTACACTCAATGACATATGTGTAATTAAATGTAAATTAATGAAAGTCAAATTCATATGCACTTGATTGTATTACAAACTCTATCTCATAAACAAAACTATGGACTGTTACTTCCATAAAGCAATGACTCTTATCATAAAGCAATGCGATAATGCATACAATTATCAGTGTACAGTGAACAACCTATTTACTAACGTTCTTTAAAAAGTGTGGCATTATTAATAAGCGCGAAAACATGTCAGCAATTTGAATGAAGGCAGTGGACAGCAGACAAATGTTATGTATTATCTGCATGAATTGATTTCTTTTTAGAACTGCTAGGTCTATTTTTAAAATACCATTTGCTTCTAAAGATTTTAGAAATATAATTTAGGATTAGCTCAAAATAAACATTTCTTATCATTGCTTACAGAGCCAATACTGAACTTGCATCTTGTTAATATTTACTATTTTTACACAGAACAAAGAAATATATAGTACAAATGAAGAGTCTTTCAACCACCAAATGAGCTTTCATGATTCAATTGCAGCTACCAAATGAGGCTTCCAGGAATCAAAGTCTGCTATTTAACACATTAACTCCTGGAGGTTTTTGCTGTTTTTTGCATGAAATACACGTTGGAAACACATTTTGGGGACTATTTCTGAATACATCCTAATATATCAATTTCCAAGCAATATTCCATTAGACATGTGGCTAGTTGTGCTAAAGAAAATGTTTTCATTGGTTAATTTTCTAGCACATGAGCAGAAGGTGAAAATATGGACTTCTTTGTTCTTTTTCTTTGGCTTAATAGACCTATAATTTTCATATGGAGAAGATTCTTTATTCAAAAATCTGGACACAAATTCAGATTCCAACCATGGGTATTTATTTGGTATCATTGTAGAGCTAAAAATGTCTACCTTTCTATAATACCACCCACTTTAGTGTATCATGCATGACCTTGATGCTACAGACCTTGGAAGTAGGCTACTACCTCATGCCCCGTAAAGTCGTTACTAGGGGTTAATGTGTTACAAGGACTTCATGATTTTCTCCATTATTATTAATTCTTTTTTATAGCAATTTATGTCAGCTTTTTCCATTAAAAGAACATATCATCGTAATGTTAAACAGTACTTCTGATTCTTGTTGTAAGGTGACTAACACGAAATTGTGTATGCAATGGAATTAGCACAAGTTTAGTTTCAGTGCCAGAAGTTCTTTTACATATCATTCAGATTGGATGGGAGATCAGCATGATTTGTGCAAATCAGGATGCTTTTTGTCAAGTTTGGTCATTTTGTCAAGTTTGGTGTTTGGTCATTTTGTCAAGTTTGGTCATTTTGTTCAGCAGTTTTTTAGACGTATTAGTCAAAATGTTTTCCTATTTTTAGTATCAGATGCCATATTTGATTGTACAAACCTCAAAGGTCTTCATCCAACAATGCTTTTTGTCAAACTTTGTAAACTTTTATTCAGAGCATTTGGATAATTTAAAGGTTTTTCTATTTTAGTAACAGTAGTCATATTTTTTATGGTAGAGCAGATCTTCACGCAAGAATGTTTTCTGACAAGTTTGGTTAAAGTTTGTTCAGAGAATTTGGAGAATAGTTTTTGAAGGTTTTCTATTTTTAGTAATGGTGACCAAATATGTTCGTGTATAAGCATATCTTGTTCAACTTTGAATGGTCTACAGACCAGGATGCTCAGATTCTATTCAACAATTTGGACAAGTCATTTTAAAGCTTTTATATTTTTAGTAACAGTAGTCATGTTTGATGGTGAAAAAGCATCATTTTTCTTGAAAGGCTTTTAATCCGAAGATTTTCTGTGCCATGTTTTGTTGAAACAGGTCTGGTGTTTTTTCACATGTTGATAACAACTGCTGACAAACACTGCAAGAAGGGACAAACCATAAACTCACTTTTGCCTATGAGCATGTGAGATGAAAAGTGAACTTCTGCCACTGTCTTGGAATTTCACCGGGATTTAAATTCACTAAATGTTCTCACATGTAATAAACCCAACTGATATGCATCAGGAAGTTGAGATTTTCACATTAATTTATCAATGTAAGTACTTGCAATCATTTATCAAATAAAAATGACAGTTGATGGAAATTGATTAAATCCTAAAGATTTTGTTTTCTGTCAGCAACAATTAAATTTCATTTGTGATTTTGTTCCGTTTTGGCCACTACTATCAAGTTGAATCCTGTCCTTGTCTTTTTCTTCATCATTCTTCAATGATCTGTCATTCTGTAAAACCTGTAATTGAATTACAACATTAGCATACATATACTATGTATCATGGATGGTTATCTGAGAGTTAAAAGTTCAAGTCTTCAATCCTCTGTCATTCTGTAAAACCTGTAAATGAATTACAACATTAGCATAAATATATTATGTATCATGGATGGTAATCTGAGAGTTAAAAGTTCAAGTCTTCAATCCTCTGTCATTCTGTAAAACCTGTAAATGAATTACAACATTAGCATAAATATATTATGTATCATGGATGGTAATCTGAGAGTTAGTTCAAGTCTTCAATGCTCTGTCATTCTGTAAAACCTGTAAATGAATTACAACATTAGCATAAATATATTATGTATCATGGATGGTAATCTGAGAGTTAGTTCAAGTCTTCAATGCTCTGTCATTCTGTAAAACCTGTAAATCAATTACAACATTAGCATAAATATATTATGTATCATGGATGGTAATCTGAGAGTTAGTTCAAGTCTTCAATGCTCTGTCATTCTGTAAAACCTGTAAATCAATTACAACATTAGCATAAATATATTATGTATCATGGATGGTAATCTGAGAGTTAAGAGTCAAAGTCTTTAATGCATGTCATGAGTGTTCTGGAAAAGCATGCACACAATTTCTATTCTTATTGCCTGATAATAACAGACCATGAGTAAGACAAGTATCATAAGGTTAAATGTTAGACACAGAGTACGACAAGCACCATAAGGTCCAATGCTAGACCAGGAGTAAGACAAGTACCATAAGGTTAAATGTTAAACCAAGAGTAAGACAAGCACTATAAGGTTAAATGTTAGACCAGGAGTAAGACAAGCACCATAAGGTTAAATGTTAGAGCCAGAATAAGACAAGAACTATCAGGTTAAATGTGAGACCCGGAGTAAGACAAGCACCATAAGATTAAATGTTAGACCAGGAGTAAGATAAGCACCATAAGATTAAATGTTAAACCAGGAGTAAGACAAGCACCATAAGGTTAAATGTTAGGCCAGGAGTAAAACAAGCACCATAAGATTAAATGTTAGACCAGGAGTAAGACAAGCACCATAAGATTAAATGTTAGACCAGGAGTAAGACAAGCACCAAAAGGTTAAATGTTAGAGCCAAAGACAAGCACCATGATCTTAAATGTTAGACCAATGGTAAGACAAACACCATAAGGTTAAATGTTAGACCAAGGGTCAGACAAGCACCATAATGTTAAATGCAAGACTAAGAGTAAGACAAGCACAATAAGGTTAAATGTTTGACCACGGGTCAGACAAGTACCATATGGTTAAATGTTAGACCCTAGTAAGACAAGCACCATAATGACAAATGCTAGACCAAGAGTAAGACAAGCACCATAAGGCTAAATGTTAGACCCATAGTAAGATAAGCACCATAAGGTTAAATGTTTAGACCAAGAGTAAGTCAAGCACCATAAGATTAAATGTTAGACCAGGAGTAAGACAAGCACCATAAGGTTAAATGTTACAGCCGGAATAAGACAAGCACTATAAGATTAAATGTTAGACTAAGAGTAAGACAAGCACTATAAGGTTCAATGTTAGACCAAGAGTAAGATAAGCACCATAAGGTTCAATGTTAGACCAGTAGTAAGGCAAGCACAATAATGTTTAATGTTAAACCAAGGGCAAGACAGGATCCATAAGGTTAAATGTTTTTTTTTTCTTATTGAACACAAGGTGTCAGGATTTTACATATTCCCATAAATCACCACCTGACCTGGTTATGGGGCATTATCTTAAAGGGTAAGACAAGCACCATAAGGTTAAATGTTGGAGCAAGGGTAAGACAAGCACCATAAAGTTAAATGTTAGATCAAGGATCAGACAAGTACCATAAGGTTAAATATTAGACCCATAGTAAGACAAGCACCATAGGGTTAAATGTTAGACCAAGAGTAAGACAAACAACATAAGGTTAAATGTTATACCAAGGGTCAGATGCGCAACCTTAGCTTAAATGTTTGACCAAGAGTCAGATAGGCACTGTAAGGTAAAATGTTTTACCCCAAAAAAAGACTGAGATAGGCTCCATAGGATTAAATGTCCACTACTCAGAGAGGCAACATTAGGTTTGACCATGAGTCATATAGATACCATTAGCTTATACATTCAAAGTCAGTTAAAGTGCGCCAATTACAAATATCGGGGTCAAAGACGTTTTTTTGATGATCAACAGTATATTTTTGATGGGAATTTGACTTTTAAGTTAACCCCTAGGCAATAACGAGTTGAAAAAATAACAATAACATTCTGTTTGACTCATTTATTGGTCAACACGGACTCATTTTGAAGCCTACACAGTAAAAACCATTGTGTCACAAATTTGGGGTACTAAATGTATTTACATGGCAAGAAAGTTTGTAGCGAAATAAATAAGTGAAATCAGTCTTCTATGATAGAGAATTGTCTGAATTTTGATAAAAACACTCTGTTTTTATGTCAGTATATTTGGAATTTAAAAAAAAAATTATTTGTGTCCCATAAAATGCTGTGAATTACGTTACAATTTTATGATAGCCGTATTGCAAACATATTTGATTAATACAGTAATGGTACCAGAACAAATATGTACATTAATGCTTCGAAATATTTATAAATCATGATTTAAAGGTGTAGGAATAATTTGTCCTAAAAACCAGTCTTTGATTTCCATTTTTAATTTTTTGCATTTAATTGTGAATTACGTTACGGTACCTACCTCATAATAAGTATATGGTATATACGTCAAACACTGTGAGTTATAAACACACTTATGTTAACCATAATTGCCATATAAACATTGATTTTAGCTGTTGTAACATTTCTCATATATTTGAAAATGCGTATGTCCGTGAATTACGTTGCGGTGAATTACGTTATGGTATATTCAGTAAACATGGTTTAAAACTATTTCCTAGGAACAAATTACCTGGAAACATTATTTTCTGACACCGCCTAACATACGGGCGTTTATTGAAAAACGGAAGTTGCCAAGCGGGAGACATTTAAAACATTTTCTGGTGTAAACATTACCATCACTCGTAAGTACACATTTTATTTAACAAGAAGAACACTTAGTATATAACATCAATTGTCAGCGAAAATCATTATAAAACGACAAAATATATAATATACCGAAGAACTGTGAACATGGAATATTGATTCCATTTGTATTTACGTCACGGGAAGGCACACAGTTTAGTGTAACGTAATTCACCAACATCTAATGATTTGCATATTTCGTTAACTGCTTTCAGGAGATGACTATAATGAGCAATGCTGAACGGCAAAAAAAGATACAGAGAGAGGAAAAAGGAAAAAGAAGGCGAAGAATACCTAAAGAGGGAGGTACAAAGAGTGAAACGATATTATGTACCAACAACAGAACTTTCTGATCGATCATTGTCTAAAAGACGGTAGAAGATACGACAATGCATGCGAAAACATCGTCAAGGGAAAAAAAGCACACAGCACCGCCAGCAAGATCAGAACGAAACAGAAATGAGATCTAACGAAGAACCTGGACCATGTGACTCAACAACAGATAGGGAAGTACCAAGCACATCAACCCCTGGACAGCCTTTTTTTGTCAAAATGAATTTCAACGAAAAGAAGCGTAAAAGGAGAACAAATAAATCTCTATCAAGAGCAAACAAGAAGATAAAGATTTTAGACATGAAAGTTAAGACACTAAACACAAGAAATGCTACACTTAGAAAGAAAGTACAACGATTGAATAGAAACTCAATAAATCTTCATCACGTGTAGATACAATTAGAACTCCACAACCAAGTACTGATACTGAAACGTGTTCCTAGTACTACCACACCGAAAAGTCGAGCTATTATGGAAATAAATCAACTCAATATGACTTCAAAACCAAGAAAGAAAGTACGACAAAAATTCCTTTTTCAAAATTGTTTTAGTTGGAGACACTGAAGAGGCAGCACAGAGATTGAAAGGAAAAGCTAAAATAAGAACAGCATTGGGAGTTATATGTGGTAAACTTATTCACCGATACAGAATGGGCAGGCAGATTAGCCGAAGTCTTGGAGTACATAGAAAACAGTTGCTTAAAGCAAGGGTAGGAAAGAGCATTAAAAAACAGCGACTTAATGCTGAACGACAATCAATGAGGACAAGAGTTAGGCTGTTTATGGAGAGGGATGATAACAGCACATGTCTGCCAGGAAAGAAAGATGCCAATAGAGACGAACACCAACAGAAAAGAACATTGAATGATTATATTTATAACTTGCACAGAAAGTTTTTAGCGGAAAACAGCGACACAAAGATAAGCTTGACAACATTTAGAAGAATGAGACCTAAACATATTAGCGTTGTCAAATTTAGCAACAGAAAGACATGTTTATGTCAACGACACCAAAACATGGTTTTAAAGTTAAAGGCACTTAAAAGTTTGGGCATTCCGACCTCCGAAAATCCAGATGTTTACGTTGAGCAAAGGTCAGACGAAGAAATCGTCGAAGGAATAGAAAGTATCAGCGAAGAAAAGATCAAGTTTTCAGAATGGAAGAGGGTAGATGTTGAGAAAAACGAAAAGTTCTTTAAAAGAATGCAGATAGTATCAGTGGAGAAAAGTAAGACAGACTTTGTTGCACTTTTGAGATCAGAACTGACAGAATTTAGGAAACATATTCACAGAGTCAAAGAACAATACGGTCAGTCAAGACGTTTGAAAGACATACTGCCGACAACACATGCCATATGTCACATGGATTTCGCAGAAAATTATACTTGCGGGTTTACGGAAGAAATCCAGTCAGCATATTTTGATAAGAATGCTGTCACGTTGCATCCAGTTGTAATTTATACCAAGGATAAAGAAGATGAGGTAAAGGTAAAGCATAAATCACTAGTAGTAGTATCTGATGAGTTGTCTCACACTTCATCGACAGTCTTTGCAATCATGAAGCATGTTGTAAAAGAAGTGAAAGCTGTATTACAGAATGTTGAAATGGTTCATTATATGACGGACTCGCCTACGTCACAGTATAGAAACAAGCAGATTTTTTCTATAGTAGCACATCATGATACGATCTTTCCCGGTATTAAAGCTTCCTGGTTATACTTTAAAGCTGGACACGGGAAAGGCCCCTGTGACGGGGTCGGGGGTACTGCCAAACGACTAGCTGATATGGCCGTCAAAAGACACTCGGCAATAATTCAGTCAGCAGATGATTTTTTCCAATGGGGGAAAACACAGGAAAATAGCGCACTTAAGTAC
Source organism: Unio pictorum (assembly GCA_030141615.1). Classification (NCBI taxonomy): domain Eukaryota; kingdom Metazoa; phylum Mollusca; class Bivalvia; order Unionida; family Unionidae; genus Unio; species Unio pictorum. The sequence goes on from JARLTB010000100.1 coordinate 3,345,546, forward strand.
ATATTTGTCCCAAAGTCTCAATGTACAGAAGCCCATGAAGAACTCTCGAATCTTGTCGGAAAGCAAGTGAAGGGTACTATACAGGTACATGCAGTTATTCCACTTGGAGAAGGCAGCATTGCTGTGAGGAATACGTCATGCTTTTGTGATAAGTGTTTCGTCGACGGTCAACCAGTACCAGCATGTGATGGATGGACAGTACATCAGATGAGCGAAACCAACATAGTCCAAAATTCAGAAGCTGAACAAACAACAGGACATGATGAAAGTGAACAGCAGGCTACAGAACTAATGGAATGCAATAAAATAAACACAGATGAACTTTATCAAGTCAACACATACGTAGCAGCGATTTATGAAAGCAGGTGGTACGTTGGATAAGTTTTAGAATACGACGAAGACGACCAGGAATATAATATTAATTTCATGGTGGCTGGAAAAAAACTCTTTCAAATGGCCTGCGAAACCAGATCAGATTTGGATACCAAGTTCCGACGTATTGTGCTCATTGGATAAGCCGATAAAGCAAGGAAAAACCCGCAATATGTTTAAATTCTCAGGACGAGACCTTGAGAAGGTCAGAAATCTATTTGACAGACTTTGACTGTACATCATGAACATGCAACAGGATATATACTGAAGCGACCATGTGCAGTAAAGCGTTAGTGAATTACGTTACAGCATCATTTGTTTTATACAAGCAATATAACAGTATTAAGTACACAATCATTTGTTCCAAAACATTTAATGGTGCAAAATGATCATATCCCATTGTTTATCTTTGTTCAAACCGTTGTGAACAGCACAATTTCATTTGTGAAACTTGTTTTTTTTTAATATTTCTTCGCGTTGGGAATTTAATGTAACATTTTAAAAGATTTTATGTTTTATGTGTTAATATAGTTGCAAAGATATTGCAAATCATTCTAACAAAAAATAATCATAACCCAAAAGTTCTTTTTTTCTACAATGGTTCCAGTTTAAACATAAATAACAAGGATATATATTTTATGGACTTTGTGAACTATGTTACAAATAGTACTACTTCTGTAAAGTCTAATAAATATCTGTTTTGTAAAGTTTCAAGTCATATTAATTATTAAGTATTATCTTAAATGGTTAACAAATGCACAGATTTAATTAAATGGTCTTTAGACTTTAAAATAAAAGGGTATCAACATTGAAAAATAGCCACTTTTTCTTAAAAGCGTTTATTTTCCTTTTGATTGTTTAAGTATAAATGAGTTGACCGATGTTTTAGAGTTGGTTAGTGTATTGTTTCTTAAATGTTTTATTTGGTAAATCAATCAAATATCTATCATATAAATGTGTTTTATATGCAATTGTGGTTCTTTTTACGATAAAATAGATTTGATATGATTACAGTAGTAAGAAGTAACGTAATTCACCATCCAAAATACATGTATATTCATGTTTTTCTTGGTGTGAATTTGTTATTCAAGAGCTACCTTTTATGTTTTCTAATTGTTCAAATATTGTTCTTTCAAAATAAATACATTTGTCTTGTTTTCAAAGCCGAAAATCTTCAGCTGTTTTTCGTGTGCAAATGGCGCACTTTAACTGACTTTGAATGTATATCAAGAGTCAGATAGGCACCATTAGGTTAGATCAAGAGTCAGATAGATACCATTAGTTTATACCAAGAGTCAGATAGGCACCATTAGGTTAGATCAGAATCAGATAGGTACCATTATGTTTTACCAAGAGTCAGATAGACACCATTAGGTTAGACCAAGAGTCAGTCTACATTTAAAGGTCACGCATATTGCTTGCCGGTTGTGTTATTTCCATATACTACAGATCCTGTCAATTTTCAAATGAACGTTATGAGTGACACAATGACAAAATAAAGGAGTTTTTGACCTGGTGATAAATTTCTTTATCGTCCTGCGCATAGGTTAAAATCATATTTTGTCCAAAAATTATGTACTTCTACAGATAAAAAACCCAATTGCGAATCAAATTATATTATTAACACTCCTGGAAGGTGACAAGAACAAACAAGTTTGTAATATTACTCTGTTAAATGAATATTTTGATTGACATACACCTGATAATCATTTGAGTTGTTCCTGTCGCATACACGGAGATTTTTCCGAATTCAGAAAAATTTAATAATACGGACCAGAAACGTTCCTATTGACAGTCATAAGAAAAAAGTGAACTAAAACAAGTTATATGTGAATACGAGCATGTTTATAGATGCTCCAAAATGAAAAACAAAATCTACCGTGATGTTGAAATTGTAGATTTTCTAAACCTGTGAAACAACTTACTTACGTGATGCATCCCCTCAAGCGGGAATGATCTTCAAATGGAAAGTCAATATTTGCTGAAATAACATTTATTTGGGCCCATTGAATTTAACTGATTAACCGCGCATTCTTGTCTTGAGACCAGATAATCCTTCTGTATGTGTACTGATTATAGAAAAGTGAACGACTAAAAACAAAAACCGAGTAGAAATAGACTGGAAATTGGAAATGCAACCGATATACCGAAGTTCGCCCTTTTGAAAGGATTTTGGTAATTCCATTCCCAGAAAGATCAAAAGAGCAAACAAATTTACGACTTTATCAAGATAAATTGATGTCATTCGATATAAAAAAAAATTCCATCACATACAACCCTTTATTGACATGTGAACGTCTGGAATAGAGAGATATGGTGCTTGAAATCATTGACGTCAATATACGCATTCAAAATCATACGGAAACCGAGTGAATTTAAATTTAATTTAAAGTAGTTATTGCCGTCCATGTGGTGCATATTCTTGGACAGTCAAGACAGATATATTGACGTTAACGTTATGACTCTATATCCCCAGTTCTTAGCAGTAATAAGCAACTGATGCGATATTTGGGTACGGTTCGATATTTTCGAATATATGCTCAAATGGTTCTAATTGTTTATTCTTGATCAATTTGATGATTAAAAAACCTAACTATTACTAGTCTAAAAAATATGAGGAGGTTTTAGAAAAGAATTATAGGCTACACTTAACAGCTTATTTTAGTTCCAGATTTCAACCAATCATTTAAAATGTCTCTTAATACAAGTGTGATGTAGGAGTTTGTGGAGTATTAAGTGAAGAATAGAAAAGAAATGGATCATCATGTGTGCTATTTCACTAAACATTCAACCACTACATACATTATTCCACTATCCAGGAGTGCTTAGGTTTTATTTCGACTTTGCAACAAATTGAGATGTATAATTATTCAACACAATTATCTGATTGCTGTATTCAGTGATTATAACCCCCTTACTTTAGTTAATACATTAAAAAACAAAAGAATGGGAGATTACTGATTTGAAGTTTGAAGTTGAAAGAGTACTAAAATAGATCTACCAAAGAATTAATAATCTTATTTCATATGAACTTTATCGTGCATATTAGTACTGCATTCCTTCAATATTTTTATCTGAAATTCAGGCTTAATTTATTCATACCTGATTATGATATTTCATTCATTTATTATTTTGACTAAATACTATTGCTAACAGTGGAGCTTTTTTTTCTTCTTTTCTACAGTAAATATGTGCGGGGTTTTAAGTCTTTTCCAAGCTGTAGGAGCATTTTTAAGTTTTATCTGCAAGAACGTGCCACCAAAATTGCATGTAAATGCTTATCTAAAGGACTTAATTGGGAGATTAGTGTCATCTTTACCGTATGAAGATTAAATCAATGCTCTACCAACTTAAATACAATGACTTCCTTTGCACCTTATACATTATGTATATACCATTTCAATGATAAATGATGCTTGATAGATATCCAATACATTATGTATATCCTATTTCATTGCTAAATGATGCTTGATAGATATCCAATACATTATGTATATCCCATTTCAATGCGAAATGATGGTTAATAGATATCCAATACATTATGTATATCCCATTTCAATGCTAAATGATGGTTGATAAATATCCAATACATTATGTATATACCATTTCAATGCAAAATGATGGTTAATAGATATCCAATACATTATGTATATCCCATTTCAATGCTAAATGATGGTTGATAAATATCCAATACATTATGTATATCCCATTTCAATGCTAAATGATGGTTAATAGATATCCAATACATTATGTATATCCCATTTCAATGCTAAATGATGGTTAATAGATATCCAATACATTATGTATATCCCATTTCATTGCTAAATGATGGTTGATAGATATCCAATACATTATGTATATACCATTTCAATGCTAAATGATGGTTGATAGATATCCAATACATTATGTATATACCATTTCAATGCCAAATGATGCTTGATAGATATCCAATACATTATGTATATACCATTTCAATGCCAAATGATGCTTGATAGATATCCAATACATTATGTATATACCATTTCAATGCTAAATAATGGTTGATAGATATCGAAACTTTAAAACTGGAACTCCAATTTAGTTTTTTTCTTGTGGGAACCATCATTTCCAATGATAGATATCCTGTCTTTAGAATTGAGACTCCATGTTACTTCTTTTGGTAACCCAATGTTTTCATGACTATGGAGTACTTCAGTCCACCTAGGAAGCTAGAGTTAATTTGTTTTACCGTACTTGAAAGCATGTCTATTATGATTATTAGGTATCCCGATTTACAAAGTAACACTTTTGTCCTAAAAAGATATCAAAGAAAACATGATGTTTATAAATGATTATATCAGAGTACAATCTACAGTCATCGGCAAACAAATAGGTATCAAATAATGCTTGAATCATCTTATAATTAACAATCATGGACGATAATAACCATGTCATGTTTGTATAAATCCCCCCTTAGAATCCAAAATTGTATGGACAAAAGTTCAACACAATATACAGTTTTAAATAGATTAATATATTAGCAGCTTACAGTAAATGCCATTTCATTTATACTTTTTATACACAAAATATCCATTCATAAAATATCCAACTCACAAAGTTTGCATATAATCAATGATTAACTAATACTGTTGCTACTTATTGTACAACTATTTCAACATTGTGTCTAAATAGCAATAAAATGTTCATTCCTGTACACATAATTTCATCTTCAGCCTGTAACTTTTCAAAGTCCATTGCGATCGGCCTGTCTAAATAAGAAATTAGTTTGAGATTGTGAAGACCATTTCCCAAAAGCTATTTGATGCATTGATATTTCTCTAACCAAACTCCCAGTATATATATATATATATATATATATATATATATATATATATATATATATATATATATATATATATATATATATATATATATACGGGTGTGGGTGGGTGTGGGTGTGCTTTATAAACAAAAATCAATATTCACAATTACTATTTAACTCATTCAGCCCCAGTGATGCATTATTTTTTTTATTTGTCTGAGTCTTTCCCAACTTACATGTATTTATACACTATTTACAAACTTAATATGATGTCTACAATCTACTAGATCTGCAAGAACTCTATCATCATCGCTATCAGCATTGTCTTCTTCTGATGATTCAGTCTCAGAAACTTCTGTCTGAATCTAAATCTTGCAGAGCACATTGTATTTAATACATTCAAAGCGATACAAGACGGGATTGGCCATTATATGCAGTCGACAAACTTCGACTACTGGAAGCATTTGCCACTGAATGCAGAAACCGGATCACGCATATTGACGGGATCAAAGTTGAATGAGTTAAAGCAAATCTTAGGAACAAAATCTGAAATGTTCTAACCTTTGACTGTTGACAAACATCTGAAACATGCATGGCCATATTTTTCAGTATATTATTATGCCTAAACAAACATTATATCAAAAACTTCACATTTAAATGGTATCTCTACAGTTTGTATTCTCATGTGCATCTTTAAATCATTATTCTGCTTTAAAATTTTCTCATACATTTACATATGAATGCTTTATGTCCCATATGTTTTCTCATGTGCACCTTTAAAGCATAAACCCCTGGCACAACATTTATGGGGAAGGAGGTAGTAGCCTACTGTCTACTTCCATGCTCTGTAACATCAAGGTCATGTATGATAGTTTGATTCATTAAAGTGGCTGGTATTATAGAAAGATATACAGATTTAGCTCTACAATGATACCAAATAAACTGGACATTTTAGTTGCACTAAAAAATACAGAGTATAATCTAATTTTCCGACCAGTTTTTTCACCCAAATTGTTTGTGGTCGGAATCCAATTTTGTGTCCAGATTTTGGACTTGTTGGCCTCAAATTTAAAGCAGACCAGTCGGAATCTTTGCAAGGATTCGCTAGGCATTTTTAATTTTTGGGCATGCTAATGGAAATTGCTTGGAAAACGATGTATGTAACCTCATATGCCCTTAAAATCACCATTGTGCATAAAGATTTGCACAAAAACTTCAAATTTGAATGTTTTTTTCTCCAGTAAGTATTGTCAAGTGCACCTTTAAAACACTATTCGACGTGAACAATTGCTCACAGTTTTTCTCCTTTATGTATTCTCATGTGCACCCAGAGATCTCGGAAATGCTTAATTACGTGTATTTGAATGCAAATATTTAATCTGGGACGCATAAATCACTCCATGCATGAGTCCTCCGTACGCATGCAATTAGCTGGGAGACAAAGTCGATGTTGATTACTTTATCATTTTAGCTGTGCTGATATTTACAGTGAAAGTATTCAGTGGTTAAAATACCCCCAGTTCCGCCTGCTGTATTTATTAGAGTACATCAAAAGAACATGACGCAATAGCTGGGCGGCAAGTTCAAAAGACTTTGACTAGCAGCTTGGGTGGGAAAATGTGCTGAAATTTACAATGACTGAATTCAGAGACAGAAAGATTCTGATATGTATATGTAGTTATTATAAGAATACACATTATCTCAATTATTGTGTTAATTTCTGACTAGCCAAATAAATAGTGCATGCGACCTCTAAATCAAGGCACATCAGGACAAAACGTCGTTTGAAAATTTGGATAAGTAGTTTTGGGTTAAATGGCAACTTACAAAGGTTTTAATGAGATTCAGAAGATTGCTGAAGTTTCTAGAACTGACAGTTTGGATGGAAATAGTAGCCAAGTGCAAGAAAGTGGGTGATGCCTGGCTTAGTGTTTGGAATACAACTATTCCTTGGATTGTCAAAATTCAGTCTCACCCTGAAGGACTATCAAGAGTTACATCGCTGTCAGGTTATTCTAGGTATCTAAGGTTACCAATATTGGCGCAAAACCCATACCAAATTCAATTGACAAAAAATAAAATAATCTGTAATGCTTACCAATTGAAAAGCGGCAGTTGTCACCAGAATATTACATTCAAAATAATATAAAGTTTGGACAAATGGATATCACCACTATGTTTCCATGACTCGAGATATAGCGGCCGAATTCTGCGCATGGCTTTGAAAAGATATAATGTTTATGCATCAAGCTATGGAAATGAAATACATTACTTTTGACTCTTTCTGGAATTTCAGCCAAAACTTGAATTTTCAACCAAACCAACACGTGATCCAATGTTTACATAAATGATGTTTCATTGTGCAGAATTACCAGACGCGCCGAATAAGCTGACACAGTTGTACATGTCAGTGTTATAAAGAATGTGGAAATTAAACTCAACGGTAACCAGCAGTTCTTCTAATCTGCAAAGTTCAACATTGCAAAGGATTGGACTGCAACTTTTGCTGGTTGGACTCCTACTTTTTCCAAATTGGGAGTACTGGACTTCTAGTTTTAAAATCCTAGTGAGACCTCTGACTGCACCTTTAAATGCCTGTCATGTGTAAACATTTTCTCACAAACTTCACATTTTAATGATTTTCTCCTGTATGTTTTCTCATCATGTGCACCTTTAAATTACCATTCATAGTAAACATTTTCTCACAAACTTCACATTTGAATGGTTTTTCTGCATTATGTATTCTCATGTGCAGCTTTATATCACCGTCACATGAAAGCAGTTTCTCACATACTTCACATTTGAATGGTTTTTATCCAGTATGTATTCTCATGTGTCGCTTTAAATGATCATTCTGAGTAAATATTTTCTCGCAAACTTCACATTTGAATGGTGTTTCTCCAGTATGTATTCTCATGTGTCGCTTTAAAAGACCATTCTGAGTAAACATTTTCTCACAAACTTCACATTTTAATGGTGTTTCTCCAGTATGTATTCTCATGTGTCGCTTTAAATGAATATTCTGAGTAAACATTTTCTCGCACACTTCACATTTGAATGGTGTTTCTCCAGTATGTATTCTCATGTGTACCTTCAAAGCACCGTTATCTGTAAACATTTTCTCACAAACTTCACATTTGAATCGTTTCTCTGCAGTATGAATTCTCATGTGCACCTTTAATTGATCAAGCCGAGAAAACATTTTCTTGCAAACTTCACATTTGAATGGTTTTTCCCCAGTATGTATTCTCATGTGCAGCTTTAAATGACTATTTTCAGTAAACTTTTTCCCACACATTTCACATTTGAATGCTTTTAATCCAGAATGTATTCTCAAGTGCTTCTCTAAATTACCATATTGTATAAACTTTTTCTCACAAATTTCACATTTGAATGGTGTTTTTCCAGTATGTATTCTCATGTGCACCTTTAAATTACAATTCATAGTAAACATTTTCTCACAAACTTCACACTGAAACAGTTTTTCTCCAGTATGTATTTTCATGTGCTTATCTAAATTACCATTCAGAGTAAACATTTTCTGACAAACTTCACATCTGAATGGTGTTTCTCCAGTATGTATTCTCTTGTGGATCCTTAAATTACAATGGTAATGAAACATTTTCTGACAAACTTCACATTTGAAACGTTTTTCTCCATTATGTATTCTCATATGCATCGTTAAATTACCATTCGTAGTAAACATTTTCTCACAAACTTCACATTTGAATGGTTTTTCTCCAGTATGTTTTCTCATGTGACTCTGTAAGTTATCATTCCGAGTAAACATTTTCTCACAAACTTCACATTTGAATGGTGTTTCTCCAGTATGTATTCTCATGTGGATCTTTAAACTACAATGGTGTTTAAACATTTTCTCACAAACTTCACATTTGAATGGTTTTTCTCCAGTATGTATTCTCATGTGCGTCTCTAAATTACTATATTGTATAAACTTTTTCTCACAAACTTCACATTTGAATGGTGTTTTTCCAGAATGTATTCTCATGTGCATCTTTAAACTACAATGGTAGTTAAACATTTTCTCACAAACTTCACATTTGAATGTTTTTTCTCGAGTATGTATTCTCATATGCATCTTTAAAGATCTACTCTGCGTAAACATTTTCTGACAAAGTTCACATTGCATTGAGTTTTCTCCAGTTTGCATTCTCATTTGCACTTTTAAATCCCGATTCTGAGTAAACAAGTTCTCATAAACTTTACATTAAAATAAGTTTCTCTCCAGTATGTATTAAATTGTACCTCTTTAGATGATTCTGCGCGTAAATATTTCGTCTAATTCACATTTAAATAATTGCATCTCCAGTGCTCTGGAACGCTGAATAATGTATTATGACGGTACTAAATCACAGGCACTTGATACTGAGTAAATTCATGTATACACACAAGGTACCTAACTCTCGCCCGTCACAATCTGACCCCTCGATGATTCCGATTTAATTTTCTGAATCTATCTGTGCATTCAATCACTCATAATGTACACCACTGTAAAGAAGACACTGCAAATATTTCATCAATTAACATTTATGTAATCGTACTGATTCTGAAGGGCCGATTTTGCGAAAAGTTTATCCGTTGCTTCGTGGATTCCACTTAGTTTATTCGAATTAATAGGATCAACTTCCGGTCCACTTCAGAGTTAATGCCACTATTGGGCATTACATGTGCAAACAGTGACTACCGAAAGTAAGAACCATCCATTATAAAATTAAAATTTAATTATTATTTTCTTTAACGCTCGTTGGAAAATAAAATTACGTACGTTATCTCAACTAATATGCGGTCATGACCCTGAAATATTTACATAACAAAGAAACATTCGAAATGAGATAAATCACGATCGGAGGGAAAATCGAAATATAAAGTATAAGAAATAAAGCAGTGTAATATTGTCGAAAATGGCAGAAATTACAATTAGTTCATGGTATGTTCTGGTTAGACATTTGTATTTAAGTTTATATCCCCGTCCCACATGCTAAAGTCACTTGATTCTAGGTAAATTGATGTATACACTCACCATATAACATAATGGTGAGTGTATACATTACTTTACCCAGAATCAAGTGCCTGTGGACAAGATCCTCACATTTTCTAATGAAATTTTGAGGGTTTTTTATACAGATTTTAAAAATATTTAATTACTTTTGGACGAACTTTTTATTAATTCCATTTTTTTTTTTACAGAATATAACTGTCATGATTAAGATAAAATCAGGTATTTCCTATGCATGTGAATATGACTTTAATATATTTTCAGGTTAAATCTCAAGATTGTACAAGTGTACATGTTTGGAAATGTATTAGTCTTGAATGAATAAATAATTTCCTTAATTTAGCAAAATATACAAGAGTAGACAAATTATCATTGGCATGCATATTTCTAGGTATACGGTGTCGTTATATTTTCAGGACATAATAACCTTTGCATGTTTTTCATTATTAATTACTTCATCAAATCACTATGCAGACAAAGACAACCTACATTATATATTTTCATACCATAAGGAAAGAGGATGAATGAGTTTATGAAATCATGTAAAATAATTAGAACCTTACATTAACAGCCTTCCAGAAAGAAAATCAAATTGATAGCTTTGAGTAAAATATGAAATTTTAAACTGAAAACTGCAAGAAACGTGTGTGTGTGTGTGTGTGTGTGTGTGTGTGTGTGTGTGTGTGTACTTATATAAGCAGTCCTTCCATTACTTCATAGTATATTCCCATAAATACATTTTATCTTCCTTAGTAACAGACCAGCCTTTTTAAAGGTTTACTCCATTATATTTAAGGCTGTCAGAGAATCTCCTGATTGAATGGAACTGAAACACAAGCCTTGATGAAATTATTTCTAGCTTGATAGAGGATATTCCAGCTTCTAAGGATGTGTGCAATCCAGCAATGTTGTCTAACATAATAATGAAAATATTTCCAAATGTGAAGACGTCTGTTGTTAGAGTTAACAGCATAAAGATAAGGAGCATACATGGCATAACTTTAGATTTATCAAATGGTAAAAGTTAGCTTATACCATTTGAAGCAGTGCATACCATGAAGCCATCAGAATGGTTTCTGCTTGATAAATCTGAAAGTGTTGCAAGCTTTGTTGTATGTTAAAGGAGACTTTTAATGGTACCATCTCCCATCTGAGCAGCTACTATCTCTATATAAAAATGCAATATGTCAGGGCCTTGGAATAATACCACAAATGATGGAATGGATGTTGAATGAGGCACAAAGACAAAATTTGACACAAGAGGGTTATTTTGGAGGTTTAATCTTGGATGAAATGTCAATTCCAGAAGACATACAAATTATTCAATATAAATCTGGTAGCTAATTGGTTGTTCTAACTGATTCTGGTCCAGAGATAAAGATGATACATGCAGCCAGCACGGGTAAAGTTGAAAGTAAAATGGCCAATCACGTGTTGCAATACAGCTTTCATGGTATAACAGGTTTCAGATGGCCATTGGCCAACTGTTTATTACCACCTGGAAATGTGTTGATGCCCTTTATGAATATGGTTTTAAGGCAATATACTGCTGCATTGATGGGTCAAGCAATAACCGTGCATTTTTAAAAATGCACTTTTTGCATGAAAATCCCATGGAGACACAGCTGGTTGCCAAACACTTCAGAAATCTAATGAGAGATATTATCTTCATGATGGATCCATGCCATTTACTCAAGAAGATTAGGAACAGTATACTAAGTAGTGGTTTTGAGGATTTTCATAAGGGACTTCTCACTGCTGATGGCTTCTTTATAATTTGGAAGATGTGGATAGATGCCTATAAGTGGGACCACAGCACAAATCCTTTCCCAGTTCATTAGAAGCTTTCTGATGAGTGCATTTTTCCAAATGATGTTCAAAAGATGAGGAACAAACTGGCTTTTGAAACTCTAAACCAGGACATGCTGAATTTGATGACTATGTATCAAGAAAGTCTTCCTGAGCCAGCACAGCAGGAACTAACAGCTGCACTTAATCTTCTGCAGCATACAAGTTTTTTAGTTTCATTCTTAAATGACAGTAGACCTATAAAAAATTTAACGAATGAAAGGTTAAGAAGACTCACTTCAGCATATATGACTGGTTCAAGACCTGGGAGAAACAAGTTGCCATGTCAGACAGTGTCAGTAAGAGACACAAGAATTTAATGACAATGGAAACAAGAGAGGATCTTGATTTCATGTATCATGGTTTCATGTCATTAACAAAGTTGTGTGTTTCAAAAATCGGTCAAAGCATTGTTCCTTCCAGAATTAACAGTGACATTGTTGAAAATGTGTTCTGCCAACATAGCTTTTTGTATCATGGTGCTGCTACTAACCCAACATGCAATTCCTATCGTACAGGAATAAATTCTATAGTGCTAGGACAAGCAACTATTTCACGGAATCGAATTTTGGTGGAATGCATGCTGGACCTTATGCAGCTGCAAGGTCAACTAAACTTTCCAAAAAATGTTGACTCATTGCAATGATTTCTGTAATTGGATCACTGAATAATGAGTGACTAAAGTGAGACAATGCATAAATACTGTCAAGTCAGAGATGCCAAATGTGGTCATTGAGGCACTGTGCTGCTGAAATCAGACCAGTTCCTTCCACTTGTCTCGACCATGTGCCAATGCCTGTGTCTCCGCAAAACTACTCCTGGTCCAGGATGTGATGTTGTCAGTCCACTTTTTTCGCTGTCTACCTCTCCTTCTGCCACCTTGGACACTGCTGTGCAGTCCGTCCGTCGTTAGCCGTACGTCTTCGAGAGACGGTGGTGTAACTTCCGATATGGGTGTCCTATCTGCACCTTCGCGAGTGGCTGAAGAGTCCGACCCTTGAGTGACAGTCTCTGTTGCACTTGCTGCAGGTGTATGCTGATGCTTGCTGAGGATGTTTTTGGTTCGCATTCCTCCTGGTTCTCTTTGCAGCGAGGTTTGTGTTTCTCATCTCCTCAGCTTTCTGAGTGCCCTGTCTGATAGCAAGACGCCACGCGGAGCGGTCGTCAACACAGCTCTCCCAATTGTTTATGTTGATGTTGGCTGTCTTCTTGTCCGTTTTGCAGACATCTTTGTAGCGCAGACGTGGCCTTCCATTCGTTCGTGCACCTTCTACTAGCTCGCCGTACAGCAGGTCCTTGGGTATGCGGCCTGGGTCCATTCTCCTAACATGGCCTAGCCAGCGAAGGCACCTCTCGTTGAGAATGGAGAACATGCTGTTCATGCCGGTGCATTTCAGAACCTCTGTGTTGGGAACTTTGTCCTGCCACTGGATACGCAGAATGCGCCGAAAGCATCTCAGGTGGAAGCTGTTGAGTTTCCTCACGTGAATCGCGTAGGTGGTCCATGCCTCGCTGCTGTAAAGGAGTGTGCTGACCACTCATGCCTGGTAGACGCGCAGTTTGGTCTTCTCGGTGAGGTTGTGATTGTCCCAGACCCTCTGGTTAAGTCTCGCCATAACTGCTGATGCCTTGGCAATCCGGCCATTTACATCAGTATCAACGGAGAGCGAGTTGGAGAAGGTGGATCCAAGGTATGTGTAGTCCTCAACAACTTCCAGGTTGTACCCATCAATGGCGATGGTGGAAGAGGAGTCTGCGTCCTGCACCATTACATTCGTCTTCTTCAGACTGATGGTCAGTCCTGTGCAGTACTGTTGTGGATATACTGTTGACTCTAGTGGCATGGCCATATCATTTTAGATTTCTCTGTTTCACAGTGGAGAGGAAGTATTCATAATGGCCTACTTTGTGCCTGATGGTGTTACGCACTTCTTCATTTGTGATGTGGTCCATGTAAGAGATGCCAAGGTTGGTTCTGTAGTATCTCATTTCAAGTGCCTGGATTCTTTGTTGTAATTCTGCAGTCAGGGTCCAGGCTTTACATGAATACAAAAGGATTGAGATGACTAGTGCTCTCAATAGTCTGATTTTAGTTTTCAGACAGATATTCCTGTCTCTCCAGATGGGTCTTTGCTTTGACATATCTGCCATTGTTTGTGCTGCACTTGACAAAATTTCTGCTTTTTATCCCTCTTTTGTGATTATGGAACCAAGATATTTGAATTGGCCCACTGTTTCCAGTTCCTGTCCTCTGACTTTAATCTTGGTTGAGATTTGTTTTCCCCTATTTGTCATCAGTTTTGTCTTCTCTGCGTTTATATCCATGTCAAATCTGGAAGATGTTTCATCCAAGTTCTTCACTAAGATGGCAAGCTCATCTTCACTGCCAGCCAGCCCATCAATGTTGTCTGCAAAGCGTAGGTTGATGATGTTGCGCCCGCCAATGCTGGCTGTCCCACAGTGGTTTTCCAGGGCTTCACTAATAATGCAAATAATTAGGAATTGGCATGTTACTTGAAAAGAGAATATTAATCTAATTTGGTAAAGGGAAACATATTTTTAAAGCTGCTTTTAATTTTAATAAGCCAATCATGAATGTGATACTTGGGAAACTTGGAAAAATACTTTTTCTGCTAAATGAGGCAACAACTATCTATAAGACATAATACATTTTTTTTTATTATAATATTGTTAATGCAAGCATGATAAAGGAGAGCGCTGTTACATACGTTATTAGTTAGCAAAGGAACAGTTATCACAGAAACATTGTAATCTCGAGAAGTCACTATTGACAATAAGGATTTCCATATTCACAATTTGTAGTCTTTCATCATACTATTGGTTTCATGAATACAGGTAGATTGTCTATCATAAATTTTGATGTACAATTTGTAGTCTTTTACCATAATTCTGGCTAACTCAATATAACTCAGTTGAACTCCATATTTACAATTTGTACTCATTCATCATAATTCTGGCTAACTCAATATATGTAGAGTATCCTATGGAACTCGTTATTCACAATTTGTACTCATTAATATTAATTCTAGCTAACTCAATATAACTCAGTTGAACTCCATATTCACAATTTGTAGTCATTGATCATAATTCTGGCTAACTCAATATATGTTGAGTGTCCTACTGAACTCCATATTCACAATTAGTAGTCATTCATCATAATTCTGGCTAACTCAATATAACTTAGTTGAACTCCATATGACAGAAAAAATATATCAGCTTGATGTACTTCATTAGGAACGGTCACATCAAAATGCGAGTAGTTAATTTGTTTAGGCGGTGGTAGATAAATTTGCCATATCGCCTGTTTAGATGACCAATCCGCTGCAGTGGTATATTTCACCTTCGCGGCGTTAGCGAGTTTACCAATTGCTGCTTTACCCCACCAGTATCCTTTTTGGAGAATAATAAATAGATTCCATGTTGTTATTAATTACCGGCACCTAACATCAATTTACCTTTCATTGCCGATTTTACTAACCATGAAGCCAACTTTTCTTTGAAGGATTTATTAGTGATAGAATTCAACGCGTGAATCAATTTCACATCTGCGATATGTCTGTGTTGTAGATTGCTGCTTTTATAAGCGACATCATGAGCATGACACGCGTTTTTCATCATACTTCTGGCTTACTCAATACATGCAGAGTGTCCTATTGAACGCATTTTCACAATTTGTAGTCATTCATCATAATTCTGGCTAACTCAATATAACTCAGTTGAACTCCATATTCACAATTTGTACTCATTCATCTTAATTCTGGATTATTCAATAGATGTAGATTGTCATTGCAAACTGCATATACTTCATGTTCTCAATAAATTGACATTTATCATACCATTGCATTCACGAGTACTGTATTCATTGTCATCATACACTTAGATGTTCACAATATATATTTTTTCATCATAATACTGACAAACTGAATACATGTAGATTATTTATTTTTTCATCATAATACTGACAAACGGAATACATGTAGATTATTTATTTTTTCATCATAATACTGACAAACGGAATACATGTAGATCTCAAAAGAAGATCGTAAATGAAAATAAACAGCATATAATTGCTGACCAAGATTGTCCTACCATGGGGGCACAACTCTATATTATCGAGTTGTTTGCCTAATGCACGTATGGTTGCATGCGTATATAATAAAATAACAATATATTGCAATTTAAAGTGAACTGGTAGAATATTTCCACAATAAACAAAAGCATTAAATAATCAAATATAATTGTGGCGTTTGCAAAGATTGGGGTGGGGTACTTCCAATATATTAATTAAAATATTATGGAAGTTCCACCTGGCTCGTGAATTTATAAAGTTAAATTAAAGACGAAATAGATGTACAGCTCTGAGCCCCTAGTCAGCACTGCCTACGGTTAGACTATATAGAAGACGAAGATGAAATTCAAAAAGAAAACAATTTAATAAAGTCTATAATTTTAAATGATAACTCAATCACTCGTCCTCCAAGTGATAGCCTACTTCATCTCATGATTTTCAGTGTGAGTTCGATTTTTCCCCTGGCCTTTGGTTCTACTCATTTCTTTATTCCGTTCTTCTCACTCCTCCTGGATTTCACCTCTCCCGACTTATCTCCTTCCTTCTCCTTTATCCCGTCTCTCTATCTGAGACTATTGGGACCACTTTCACTGGTCTGTCCCCCGAAGCTTCCTCTCCCGACTTCCCTCTTCCTTCTCTTTCTTCCGTCTCTATCGGAGACACTGGAAGCACTATCACTAGTCTGTCCCTCGAAGCTTCCTGTCAAAATTACAAGATGTTAACATATGGTTTATCGAACCTCACCTCACACTAAATCATTAATTAACCATCAGATAAGGCTATTACTTTTTAGGTCACGCATACATACACATCGAAATTCCCACACACTCTTACAGGGAAAACAATGGTGTAATAACAAGGTATCATACGTACATCAATACATTGTATCACATCAGTATATCCAAATATATATTTAATCTCATTGTACTTACAATATTACAACAACCAGACGCATGTCTGCACATTACACTCCCTCAAGCGTTCACAAATATTCAAATATTCATATTACTAATTTTTGACAGTGCAACCATTTCAAAGATACAATTCAATTGAGCAATGATGAGCAATGGCAAAATCTATTTGCATGGACAAATGTGGTAGACGACTATAAAATAACCACATAGCGAATTATAATAATATTAGCTCTTACGACGGCTAGCAAGCAATATGATTCTTTACAAATATGAACTCCTTCTTCAAAATATACAAACATATTAACATCACAAAATAATTATTCCTACAACGATTCTAGAAATAATAATAAGTATATCTACGATATACAATTAAATGCAGTTGCATTCAGCAAAGATCGAACAACTAGCTCACTGACCTTTTAGAAGCTACACTTAGAACCTTGTCCTAAAAGGTTTTACCGCCAATAACGCATGGATGATCGGTGTTCCTATCTTCTTCTGGTAATCTCTCTCTAACGAACTATAACAAACTAAATATTGCTGGCAGGTCTAAGGATATCATACTTAGCCCAAATCAGGGTTCCGTCCTTATCTCGATTCTGATTGGGTAGCGCTGTGGCCCTGTGCAATCGACTAAGCGAACAATTCAACATGGCTGTCAGTTTGCGTATCCAGAAGATAAGGCACGCCCACTCCTTCTGGCAACTTCTTTGATCTACACAAGCTTCTTCCAGACCCAAGGTGATAATTGCACTTCTGACGGCCGTGGTCGGTCTCCCCATCCTAGCCACGGCAAACGTAAGTAAGGGATGGTGTTAGCCTGCGGTCATGTTTAACATTAAACAGTGGCTTGTCCGAATTACTTTGATTAAACATGTTTCTAATTTAATTTTGGGTCGGACAAAACGCCACAAGAATAAACATATGAAATTGAAGTGGAAATTCATGATTAACATCATTACAAACTAAATGCAGTTATTATTTAACTTCATATGAATGTTGAATACAATGTGGGCAAATATTTTAAATTGATATAATTATTATTATTATTATTATTATTATTATTATTATTATTATTATTATTATTATTATTATTACTTTTTTGAAGACACTTTAGCTGTTGTATTCTTATTTACGTACTAGAATCACAATCATACGAAACATTTTGAAAATTTTAATCCATATTGGCAACCATGGATTTAAATTGCAGTCTTAACCCTGAAATGACATATATGTCCACATCAGTACATGACCTATACTCATCAGACATCAGACAATACAGTAAATATATTTCGTAACCAATGTCAATGCATGTATGCACTGCTAAATGACATCGCCGAATAGCAGAGAGGCTTTGGATTTCCACCAGACTCACTCTTCGCAAAGAAATCTATGAAGCCGCTAAGTAGAACGTCACAAACATAGTCATTTGGCAAAATTATCCCACTACAGTACTAAGAACACGGAGAGTTCCAGCTGCAAAGAGCTCTTCGTGATAACTAACAAACTAATGTCAAGGAAAAATTGTACACCACTTCCAACTACCTTCTCATCAGTAAATCTTCCGGACCTATTTGCAAATTTCTTCCATCACAAAGTACACAAAAATTAGTAGTATATGGGAATACTCTAGCGTCAATGGGAAATTCAGTCAAAAAGGTCGTGGAAACATCTAGCGTCAATGGGAATTTATCATGGGGAAATGTAACATGGAGTGAATGAGGAATTGAACATAGCGACAAGGATTGTGTCACTTTAGCGACAATGGCAACTTAAATATTAAAATGGGCATATCAAAATTGGTGTAAATAGGAATTTAACATGGGAATGTCACCTGGAGTTCTAAGCGAATTGAACATTGGGACTTCATTGTGTTATAGGGTCAAAACTATTTATAGGGTAAAATGTACAATGGGGGAAAACAGGCTGAGTTTGTCGATCTTAAGTTTCTATTCGAAATGCGGTGATGTTCTAGGAAGTTGTCCCCCCTTTTGTATACTGGGTGATTTCAGCGTGTCTATAAGCTAAAGTCTTTTAGTCTGGAAATCTCACTGGTTGCACATAGTTTTCCATGGCGTTAGTAAATAAACAACTAAGATGTGGTGCTGATTTGGTTTTGTCATCGATCGACACAGCATCGCACTCAAGTTTCTTGTTGGACTTGAGTCTTTCACTCGATAATTGGTGTGTGAAAGGGTTCATCTTTCTTGCTTGACAATTTTAGTCACAATGAACTATCGATCTTAGACGGTGTCTCTTTTTATATGCTGACCAACATCAAACTGACTGTACGGTAAAGTGAAGTAATTGGGAAGCCGCACTCTCTTCTGGTACACGATTTGATAGACTTTTTTTTATACAAAGACCTAATGACGATTTGGTGTGATGGTAAACGTACGATCTTGTGCGGTTCGTGGGTCATCACATTAAAGGTTTCATCCTGTCCAGACTTCAAGGCATATTTTAGCACGTCAAAGTTCACCACTCGACTGGTGCGATAATTGAGAGTCAATCCTCTCATTTTACATTTGGTGTTCATTTCTACTTGACGGTTTCGGTATTCTTAGCCGTAATGTTTAGGACCGCCACTTGAAAAACTTAAAATCTTGGCGTTGGGATGTTCATCTGTCCAGGCTCCTAAACGGTTTGCTTCGATGTCAGGATGACGTTGACCGAGGCGATCGATGTAGATACAACTGTCCGTGTCAAAGTAGAGGACGCGATCTCCACACAGTTCTAAAACTTCGTACAATTTTAATCGAGCATGGACTGTCACAAAAGCCGCAATAACGACATTTCCAAATCTGTCGGTTTCTACAAAGTATAGTTCTTCTTCGTAATTGACTAAGATCAAGTCCTCACGAAGGACGACCACGTGTTTCATGTATTTTGTTTTGTCGTGAATCATCTGGAAGTTGCGGGAAGGTTCGGACAAATACTCCCTCTTGGGTAAAAAAATTCGTTGTGAAATTTTACCCAACAAGCAATTTAACATCACTTTGGCAAACGATCGCCTTCTTTCGTTTTTCTCCACATGGTCTAAAGTGATGCATTCCTGCACCCAGTATCTTTCTTTGAATTTTTTTTGGTCTTCTGGACTCTGGCACCAGGAAATATATCCGTTCGCTTCTTGATTCAGTTTTAAAAAGGTATCCACTTAGTCTACGGAAATACTTTTCTGTGTCCTGTCACCCTTGTGGTATTTTTGTGTCTTGGGAAAGTGGTAAATTTCGTACACTTCTAACAGTCGGTATCTCAGGTCCAGAGGTTTAATCAATTCCACGCTAAACCTCGTTCCTGTCAAGGTAGGTTTTTCATTGGTATGCTGACAAGGCTGATCCTGGTTGCACGTTTCGGCACAAGTACGCCACAAAGGAAACATCAGTTTCTCACTGGAAATGGTGAGGTAAAACGGGATGGTACAAATCCGTGGGAGGCAAGACTTTGCACTTGATCAATCCTTCGTACAGTTGAATGTTGTCCAAATCCATCTTTAAGCCTTCACGAGTGGCTTAACTGGAATCACTTTACAATTAATACTTCCAGTTCAGTACCCACGAATGTAGTTTTAGTCTATTTTTAGAAAAATTTTCCTCTGTCCTTTTGGTGGTGATAGAAGAGATATATTGATGCATCTTTGGTATGGATTTAAAGTTAATTGTTTATTCTTGAGAATAGGAGCTCTGAGAGTGGTTGTCTGCATGTACTTTGGCGACTGTGCACACTGTGTAATTAGGCCTTAGTGATGATCCGGAAGTGAAACCAGTGTTCTGTGTACATGCTGCTCTGTTTACAGTGCAGCCACTCAAAACAAATGCCGGTCAACCCTTGACAAGAATTTCACCGTGAAATCATCTGTGGGGGTATTTTAGATTTTGATATGATTTGTATTGATTGTCACACTGTGGAAAGATCAGTGCTGAGAAATATATGTAGAGAACATATAGTAAAATTAATTGTGATGTATGGCTAACTAAGTCCGGCGGAAGCTGCTTCTACGGACTGGGGAAAGAATGACTGGACATTTTCTAGCGCCAAAAACAAATCAAGACGCTTATGGCTGATGCAACTCGTTAACTTCGGGTGGTCGCCCATCTCGTAAAAGGTAAATATCGACTTCAAACATTCTCTACCTTGCGACTGTACATTATCATGGGAAAGGCTAAAATAATAAATCCTAACGGAAAATCCGGAGACGGAGTGATTAACACGACTTGATATAATGTTTAGTGTCATCTCGGCATCTCCCGCGATGCCACCGTGGCTTTGATGTACCAAAATTTCCTTTCCCTTGGATACATCAGATGCGTGGAAAAGGAATCAACTGCATGAGACAACTGATTCTCCATCTCAATATTCTCAATGCTTGAGTCATGGATATAACGCTCCAGTTTCGCTTCACTGAATCGACACAACATGGGACGCAAACTTTGACAGGTTTAAAGTCATTGCTCGATTGGGTCAGTCGCCAGTGGTTGCATCCGATGTCTCATTGCACAGCTGCCGCCCGCCTCAAGCTGGTCAGCACCCAGACAATAAGGTGCGGTCTCGCCACTTGTCGTCTTTCTTACTGGGTGAGTAGGACATAAGGTATGCGAGTACCTGACAAAGCGGACTGCAACTATTGCACCAAGAAAAAACAAACTAAAAACAGCACTGAAACCTCCAATCCTCAAGCTAGGTACCTGTAATATCCGGACCATGCTGACTGAACGCTTAGATGATATGGATGCAATCATCAATGTTCGAAAGACTTTTGTCATCAATGAAGAAAATTATAAGACAGGTAGACATCGATTCACTACAGTAGACTCTGCTACCAGAGTTCTGGCTCCTAACATCAACGATCTATACGTTCTTCTGGCACGGAAAGAGCACTGAAGAAGCCAGAGAGTTTTGTATTTGATTCGCAATCATGAACACTTGGTTGAAGATAATATAACCCTGCCAATAATATAATCGAATACTGATATAATTTCGCCTCCACACCACCACCGATACATTCCACAGCTCCGACTGCGATACTAACCACTTTTTGGCGTGCTGCAAAATGAAACTTCAGCCACAGCTACAAAGCCACTGCGGACTCTTCATTAGCCATCATCTGGGACATCTCTAATGGGCGCACTTAAATCGTATCTTGAGACTAACGTTTGCCAACAACCATCATTGTACTACAAGGATGTATTCACTATATTGCCAGGCTCAAAATTAGGTTTATGGCCACGAGTGTCCAAAGGGGCCTAAAGCACTCTCCGTTACGGATCACTGCCATCTCACCTCTTTCTGCGTGGGTTCAAGTCAAAGGTTCGGCTAATGTAGTTATGTGAGAAAGCTTGACAGTAGCTTCGCATGGGTTGGTGGTTCTTTCCGAAGATTTTACCGGGTTCTCGCTCCACCAATAGTACTGGCCGCCATGTATACAATATCGTGTGCTGAGCAATGGTCTTAAACCCTACAAAAACTAGCAAACGAAATTAGGTTTGTTTTTCCCAACAGTTATAATGTTTTCACTGTAAAATCTAAATAGAATATCACCGGTATACATTCACGTGTGTGTGCCTTTACAAATTATTCCGACATACAAATATTCGTATAATCTTGACATATGAACGATTTATCTTCAGAATATACCCATTTGTACCTCTCTATGGTACCTTTTTGACTAAAAAGCCCACCATAACTTTCACATTTGAAAGGTTTATATCTGGTAAGAAATAACATCTATAATCTTCAGACTTCTTCGCTGGTGAAAAATGTTATCATACGCTTCTCATTTGGATGGATTATCTCCAGTATTATCATCAACGATACAACCAGGGAAATGTTTCAACGTGACATCATATTTGATACACAATCGCATTCCTTATAACATTCCTCTTTTGTAGTAATATCGGGCCTTAGGTACTTAAAAGCTCTAAAACATTTTTAAGAAATCAATTCTTCACCTCAATATTATAAAATAGGTCTTGCACCTAGTTACATCGCAAGTTCTTCACCAAATTCCCTTCCAAACAATGCCACCACCGAGCATGACAGACATATACACACACCAGGGCACTACTTATATAGCTTATGCTTTAAAATAAGAAATGAATACAGATGAGTTGGGTTTTGTTGTTTGGTGATTGCCACGATGATAATGAATATACATGTATGTTGATGTAATAAGATTACAATGATACAAGCTGAGATGAGATATGATACGATACAAAAAATGTTTTAGGTTATGATTTTAAACAATTCAGCATAAACTCTAATGATCGTCTCACTGACAATGAGTCTTTTATTGGCATAAATTAAAAACAAAAGAATAGAATCATATATAACAACATCGTGAAAGATATTCAAAACCATAATGCACAAAAAACAATCTGACAAAACACAAAGAGCATTGCTGGATTCATGACCCCAAAAAATATTCTAAAAATGCTTTGATTCAGTACATGGACAAAAATTAAATCGAATTGAAAGATACAATGATATTCTCTTAAACTGATCTGGTAAATCATTCATGAGAATGTTCTCTTCACATCATGAAGATCATGGGCCAAATGTTGCAGTTTGGATAAAACTGAATTAATAATGTCTTTAATGCAAGCAAAATCATACAAACATTTGGAAGCGTGTTTATTCAGATATTTTTAAGTCCATTTTCATAACTTTAAGTCTGAGCACCCTTCAGATGTTTGATTTTTGACGTAAGTAAGTGTTCGAAACTTTTGCATTATTTCCGATTTAATAATTGTTATGATTTCTTGACTTGCAAGAAAATTAAATGACATAATTTTTAACCATTATTTAGGCTTTCACGTTGTAAAGTTTAACTAGATTTGTATATGTTATGTATATGTTATACCCAGTGGCTTATAATTTCGCGACGTAAATATACATGAATGTCGATTCGAGGAGCAATGAGATGTCAAGCCTGTTAATTGAAATGGCCATACAACTAGTGAAACGCGCTTTATTTTTTATAAAACCAGGAAATCAATATTGTTATAAAATAGTTCACAGGCTAGTGGTGAAATCTTGTGGTCGGTTCAAAAGAACATCAAGTGCAGGTTGTAAATCCACCCTTGCCAGACAGTTGGGAGGGGATAGTGTATGAACATTATATGAATCAACGTCCACTGGGAACCGAGCAAAGAATGGCCAACATTAGATTCGCAAGCTTAAATATATTATTTTGAGAAATAACTGTCCGTAGTCGATATAACCAACTTACAAGATTTATAAGAGAAGATAAGCTTCTTCGACGTCATTAGAAATTCGCGAGAAACTTTTGTATTCAGTAGGACCTGCAATACATGTCAATGACTATTTGCTCGATTGTTGTAAAATATTACTGCAAAGTAATCGTTCTTGAATTACTGCATTATTTATGCTTTAGTACGTTGAATGGCGTTGTGTAGGGTTTGTTTCATTCGTAGTATTTGATATACACGCATGTTTTGAGATATGAGGAATGTTTATGTATATAATTAATATTGTAAGACGCTATTTGGTTAGTTCGGAGTATCCTCGTGTATTTACTCATGTGATATAGATTTGAAAATGTTGAATTGATTTAAACTTTGTATAGTGGTTGCAGTAAGCAACATTAGTTAATAGGGATTTGCATATTTGTGTATATTAGGAGTATTATGTGTTAGGATATATCAGCGCATGGATATGTATATATCTGTGTACAATCTGTACAAGTGCAATATACAGAATAGCGTCTGATTATGTGATATTGTTCTGTATAATAAGATTGAGAATTTATATATACCGTATACACATATCAGAGAGAACCGTTATTTTCATGGACATGAACGCGTGACCAATGAAAGTAATGGCTTGTATGATGATATTGTTGTTTAGTGTGAGTTAGATAACTAGGAGAATATGTTATGCTAATGTCCTTAATAGCACAAGTTTACATGCATATAAAAATAATATACATAAATTAATAGTCAGAATCACTGTTCAACAAAATCTTCCAAACCGAAACGGAAATTTGTATTCTTTGATCGTGTTTTTCCAGCAAGTATTAACAAGTGCCGTTTTAAAGTATTGTTGTGTGTAAATCGCTATTCACAAACTTCACATTTGGATTGAACCACGTTGGTTGAACATTTTGTGACATATTTTACATTGAAATTGTTTATTTTCTGTATGTATACTATTGTGGCTCTACAAAGCACCTTTCCCTTTACATACCTTAGGACAAAATTCACATTTGAATGGTTTGTCAGAACTTTGTATCATATCATGTATTCCTTAAAATAGACATAATTTCAGGCCATTTCAAAACATTATCTCCTTGAACATTTTACTACCAACTTCACATTAGACTGGTTCATTTCACTTATGTACTATACTGTGCCTCTTCAAATTATTATATGCGTAAATATTTCGTCACAGTCATATGGCAATGACTTATCTCCAGTAGCCTGGAAGGCTGCATTATCGCGGTATTTAAAGTTTTTATTAGTACATATTTAAAATATTATTTTTATTGCTGTTCGCTGAGAATTTTAAAAGATTCAATGGCTTTCCCTCTTCCTATTACTATATAAAAGAAAAGAGTAAATGTTACTAAACAGCATATAGTAAGGGAGCTAAGGATAGTAACACTGTTAAATAATTTCTAAATGCGTATGCGTACACTGTAGAATACCGCAGGAGATGTTGTTCTTGTTTTGCGAGGTTTTTTAAAAAATAAAAGGTTAAGGGGGCGCGCACCAGTTAATATGTACTTTTCAGATAGTGACGTATGTGAGGTGAAGTTGTTTGCATTTGTAACATGCACAATGGAGATAATGTTGGCATATCTCAATGCTACTTTGATGTAATGTGGCTGATATTTCTTTGGATACTGCACTTGTGGAAATTGTAAATGATCTAAGCGCATGGTATAACAAAATGGATGCTCCCATGTGCTTGAAAAATTAGCCAGAATTAATCAAAAGTACAATAACTTTAGCAGTTATTAAAGTAGGGAAAACGAATTTTGAATAGCAGCTTCTGAAAGTGCAATGAACAAATTACAAAATATCTGAAAAGTAAAAAAAGTTATCGTACCATTTTTCTACAATTTACCTCTGAAGTCCAGGGAGTGAAAATGACCATGAGAAGCTAGCAGTTCATTTACAAGAGCAGATCTTATATTAGCCCAAGCTGTATACTCTAGAACCTAAAGTACACCCATCAATCATACATCAAAACAAAGGGAATGGAAAGTTCTTCTCCCAACACCTAAGATATACAAAGTCTTTATTATATTGCCAGTATCACCAGTGAAGAAATCCCAGAAAATTATTTTTCTTTAAAATTCTAAACCTATGCAAAGTACGAAACTGTAGAGCGCCACCTTAAAGAACCACTGAAGATGTGTTTTCAACTTATTGAAAAACTTGTCATATTCTGCAGTCAATTTCAAACATATTGATATATCATACATGGTATTTACTTCCAAAATTACAAACACATAGTTAATTTACTATACCCCTCTGAAGTAACTTAAATGTAGCTTCATGACGTCAAAACTGTATTTTAACGTCACTGGGAAATGCTATTTTTTTGACATTAAAGAAAGACATTCATGAATAAATGCATATGAAGTATTTGTTTTATTTTTCAATCCAAACATCAAATAATGTATTTAGATCATTTCCAAAGTTGCAAACTATACTTGGGTCATGTATACATGTAAATCAAGTGAGAAAAGTGAGGAAAATTCCATAAAGTTTGAGGTAATAGTGCAAAAATTGTCCAGCATTGGATTAAGAAAAAAGTCCTTGATGCTATAGATTCATAACAGTAGACATAAATATATATTTTGTTTGTAAATAATTACTTTTTTCCCGGCACTAGTAATCTAATTTGAATCTGCACTAATGCTTGTATGTCAAAGAATTGAAATGAAAAGTCAAGGGGAATTAACTCCTGGTGAGACCATTCCATGGACCAGGAATGTGATTGATGATTACATACATAATTGATTACAATGAAAATCAAATATGTTGACTGCTTTATATGGTAACATTAATTATAAAACCAAAACATGCAGACTTGTATGCCAAAAAAGGGGGTAGGTGTGTTTCCCAACAATTTCAAGCCCCAGCCTGATTATGATGTTACATACTGTCTAAGATCCATCACAACCAGGAACAACTGGTAACCATGATGTCACTAATACTACATCAACCCACATTAGCCACTATCTAAGAAAACATGGCTAAAGGAAGAGCTAAGAAAATAGCTATTTGTCCACAAGAGTTCATACAATACAGTCAACCATAGGACTATGGATTACGAGTATCCAAGAGTAACCAACCTATTCAGGTTGCAATCTGGTTCTACATCTCCACAAATAAAGCGCCAAAGAATTGATGTATATGAAGAATCACTATCTTCCTGGGGCCCAAATAAAGTGCACCCAAGCTTTGCCCTGAATTGGAGAAAGAAAGAAATGAAGAAAACTTAATTGTTGGGTCACATATGTTGCAGCGTGTGTTGTCAACATCAATGGAAATGTAATTATGAACATACCAAAACTGACTAGGATATTGGGAACATTGTGCATAATGTATGACTGAGCTGGAAATTGCAAGCGATATAATCCACCGATGTATAAAAGCAAAACTCAAGGACTGTGTGCCTTTTTAACAGTTAAATGTACAAACTGCAATCTGCAGGAAGCATAACAGGCTGCCTGTCCATAAAAGTGCAAAGGACATAGAAAGTGAGGCCCAAGCACAGGAAATTTAAATGCGATGTTGGCACTTTCTTGCTACAAGGCCAAAGTTGGAGTGACTGACTTGCCCATTTAGCATCCTATTACTCAAAATTTCTGCCATGTGGGAAACATTTAAATCTTTCTTATATTAAAAAGCTTGAATATTTACTAAGAAATTTTGTCTTAGATGTCAAGATAAGTAAAATTTCACACTTTCTAAACACAAATAAGTGCGAGAGCTTGCACAATATCATTTTTACCTATGCACCTAAAATATCAGTATGGAGCAGAAACTTTGATGCATTATGTCATTCATTCCCTCATAGCTCTGAGTATGGTACAGGACACTTTACACTCCCACTGACCAAGTCTCATGGAATTGTTCTACTCAGTCTGATCCAGTATTTCAGCTCATAGCAGAATGAGATCAGAGAACAGTAAAAGATAGGGAGAGGAAATCAAGTCTTCAGTACAAGTACATATGCTACATCAAACGCAAACAAAAAAGCAACAGAAAACTTGTACAAAATTCAATGTTTGATAATTCAATAAATAATTTTGTACCCAATGAACATCCATACACTTTAAATCCTTTAAATGAATGCATGTAACAATTATTAAATGTACCTGACTATCACAGTATACACCACTGCCCCTAGCCCATATTGCCTTGGCATTCACCATAGGCTTTACATGATTTTCTAGCCAAATTTTCTCTTTTTTGGTTCAAGTGATAAATGATCATGTTTTTGTATGGCATCTATGTGATACGTCACACTGATATGGTAGTGAATTTACCATAGTTTCAACATAGAACCTTAGTCGGTGAGCCAAAGCAATCTTTCTTTTCCCACGAAAGGTTACATAAATTATTTAATAACCATGTTGTTCATGTGAGCCTGTCCAAATGTGACACTTGCTGCAGACTTGTGTATGTTGAGTTGAAGCTCTTTTATATGTCATTATATCTTGAACTGTTAATTTAGTTTGAAATATTTCTGACTTAGCTTAATAAACCATGACCATATGATACTATAGAATTTTTTTTATATGTCAATACAAAATTATTTAATACCAAGAAAATAAATTTTGTTAATAGTTTAATTTGACAATGAAAAAACAGGGAAAAATATCCAAATTATTACCAGTTCAAAGAAGAACTGATAGCATCTTCCTTGAGAAATGTGAAATTAATGAAACATTTTTAAAAACAATGACACACAGAGGTTTCTAATTGCAACTAGTCTATGTCGTATTGTGTGCAAGGGACATAACTCTTCTCAAGCCCACCTGCAGCCGCTTAATTAAAGCAGAATTTGGAATGTAAAGACATTTAAGTTCTAAACTGCAGTGAATTTAAACTAAATGAGCCAATATTGATACAAACAGCAATAAATATAACTCCAAGGGTATACACCCGAATGCTCTTTATGGGGGCGCTCACCAGTTAATATGTACTTTTCAGATAGTGATGTATGTGAGGTGAAGTTGTTTGCATTTGTAACATGCACAATGGAGATAATGTTGGCATATCTCAATGCTACTTTGATGTAATGTGGCTGATATTTCTTTGGATACTGCACTTGTGGAAATTGTAAATGATCTAAGTGCATGGTATAACAAAATGGATGCTCTCATGTGCTTGAAAAATTAGCCAGAATTAATCAAACGTACAATAACTTTAGCATTTATTAAAGTAGGGAAAATGAATTTTGCTGAAGTAGGCAATAGCAGCTTCTGAAAGTGCAATGAACAAATTACAAAATATCTGAAAAGTAAAAAAAGTTATCGTACCATTTTTCTACAATTTACCTCTGAAGTCCAGGGAGTGAAAATGACCATGCAGAGCTAGCAGTTTGTTTACATGAGCAGATCTTATGTTAGCCCAAGCTGTATACTCTAGAACCTAAAGTACACCCATCAATCATACATCAAAATAAAGGGAATGGAAAGTTCTTCTCCCAACACCTAAGATATACAAAGTCTTTATTATATTGCCAGTATAACCAGTGAAGAAATCCCAGAAAATTATTTTTCTTTAAAATTCTAACTCTATGCAAAGTACGAAACTGTAGAGCGCCACCTAAACGTGTAATGTAGGAAGTCAAATCATTTATGATGAGACAAATACATTCTTTAAAAAAAATATGTTTCCAGTTTGCGGAATGTCCCTGTTTATAATTACCGACTCTCGACTGTATGTATGTATGTATGTATGTATGTATGTATGTATGTATGTATGTATGTATGTATGTATGTATGTATGTATGCCCATTTGTTCGTACAACCAACTGATTTTAATAATGAAAACTTTTAATGTGATAAAAGGTACATTGAACTAAACAAAATAAGTCATTGATTTATAATGTATAACCTGTGAACAGGATGGCACTAAAACTGGCATCTCATTCACCTTTCATGTCTAACGGACTTCCCAAACGAAACAAACGGTTTGGAAAAGTCAAACTACAATTGAGCCGGATTTTCCCCGTATTTTGAACTGCTTGATATATTATTTGACTTTTAGATAATATCAATAAAACTGAAGAAGAAAATTACACCTAATATAAGTTAAAATCAGTGAAGTAGGAAACGCACATCGCAAACATTTCATTATAAACAATATTACTAATTCGTTAGTAAATTTGATTTCTTTTCTAGTATAAAAAACAGAATTAAAATATTCTTCAAGCAGAAAGTTGCTTGTTTTCTTGTAAGACTAACTGCAAGATCACAGGTTAATTTCTTGCTTACTTGCATTGTATACAGAGCAAGGAAAGGTTACTCGTACATCAGGGCTCTAATCTACAACTGATTATCCTCACATAAAATCTAAATTCAACTAATATTTTTTTTCTAAGTACTGAAAATATAAATGGAGCCAATAATTTCTTTTCGGTCTGAACGTCAGAACAAACCGTAATACACAAGACGATGACTGGGATGTGGGTCGAAAGTTCATTTCGATAACACTACGTTGTAAGCAGAGTCGGGTCTTTATCTTACATTGCAGCAAATAACATGACCAATATCAGTAAATTCATCATTCCCATGAAACCACCAGTGTCCTGAATTTAAATCCAAGTAAATATGATTATTTGTCTTCAAGCATAATCTGCAGTCATGGACAAAAATTAGCGATGTATTACGTTGCTTTAAAACGATCATTATGATCGACAAACATAGGCAATGTTCTATCTATCTATCTATCTATCTATCTATATATATATTTTTTGTGTGTGTGTGTCTATATATATATATATATTATATACAGAGAGAGAGAGAGAGAGAGAGAGAGAAAGAAACATGCAGAGAGAGAGAGAGAGAGAGAGAGAGAGAGAGAGAGAGAGAGAGAGAGAGTGGGGGGGCGGCAAAGAGAGTGTTTCTTGTATACCCAAAGATTATTTTAGCAGTGCTGATATTTACAGTCAGAAAATTTAGTGGCTTAAATACCCCAAGATATACATGTTGTCATTGAAAGAGTACATCTAAAGAATATGACAAAAACGTTTGGCGGCAAGTTACAAAACTTGGCTAACTGCAGAGTGGCGAGAATATGTGCTGATATTTCCAATAACTGATTTCACTTGTAACACTATATGTAATGACTAACTTAGTGCTTGGATTAAGACCTTTCCTTGGCCTGTCATAATTCACTCTCACTCTAATGGACAAACAGGGGCTATATGTCAGTGATGTAAAGAAGTTCAAAACTTAAAACTCAAAGGCAACCACTGTTTCTTCTCATCTGGAAATATAGCTGTGTCAGGAATGCTTAATTGTCTTCTCATAGGGGATTACAACGTTTGCTAGTGGGACTCATGTTTTACTCAAAATAAGAGTTATGAACTCCTATTTTATATTAAATAGTATTTTCCAATGCCGCACAGCATTCTTGTCATCTTAACAGATTATAAAATCAGACTCACGGGAAGGGTATAATGCATATTTAGGTCCACTGAATTTCCCATTCCGTCCATCGTAATCTTTTTATTTGATTTTGATTACATGGAAATTCAGCCTTTGGAATTGTAGAAGACACACTGAGATTATGTCAATCGAAAACGTTCTTAAGTTCTTTCTTTATAACTTAGAACATAACAATTATTTGCCTTTTCTAATTGATGAGTCAAATTATTATATGTCGGAAGTAGATGTATTTTGGTAAAACAAGAACTAATAGATATTTTCATCCAGTTTATGATAGAAAAGAAAATGTTTGAAACAAACACTTTGGAATCGCTTAGAAAATATATATGTGGCTCTGAAATTAAATAAAACTAGTGTAACGTTAATAAACGATGGAATCAAGAGTTGAGAAAATTCATCTAAACAAACACGGAAATCTAGAAGGGTGAATGAAAAAGGAAAAAGAAATCAAATACCAAAAAAAAAAAAAATAACCAGTTTCCGAAAAGACGCCAAAACAAATTTATAAAAAGACAGAAGAAAGAAGGAGAATATAAACAAATACAAACATAAATACAATGCAGAACGAACAGAAAGTCAAATGTAGATTTGAAGAAGAAAACAAAACGGCAATTACACTGAAACATGTAAAAGCACGATCTCCAATCTTCAGGTGTTTGTAATGCCAAATATATTAGGTTGCTGGGCGCTTTTAGAGAAAAAATATATAGAAACACTTTCTTTTGAGAAACTTTCTGAATGGAAGTTACTCTTGCAGTTTACACTTCATTAATGGTACACGGAAGAGCTTATAATGAGGTGGGTAGTAGTAGGGTTCAGAAATAGAAAGACGAAAGAGAAATATAAGAGAGGCGAATGCATATGAATGTGTAGATGCAGAAAGGAGAAGAGAAATGTAAATGCAGAGTAAAGAAAATGTAAAGACTTATCATTCTCAACACAATTCAGACTCTTTGCAAAACTTTGAACAACGGAAATTGAATCTTTAACTCACACGACCTCCTCTGAATTTGTTTTGCTTTCGTTCTCATTTTCATACATGTACTTCCAACTCTCAATCTTGCACATCATTAAGAATCAAACGTCTGATATGACGTATCAGAATCCTCATTTCTTTCAACGTGTACTAATTGATATAGAATAAGCATTGCTTTTATAATTGCAACAAACTGAAAGAGGTAAATAATGAGGACAAAGATTTTCCAAATGTTCATATATCTAAGAAGTCAAGGTCACGAATGTAACTGTAAACAATTACGAATGTAACTGTAAACAATATATTATTGATTCAATTAGGTATCATTTTAGTATGGATAAGTATAAATGATTTATCCTAACAGATTTTATATCACTTATATGAGATTATGTCAATATATTATTTTATTCTCAATCATCCATAAGGACGTCTACAAAGATAGGTGATGTGTTTTACTTCTTCAAATGCGGACAATGAGGAGGGGTAAGAAAGAGATCCGCAAAATAATATTTTTACAAAATATGATTTCTTTGTTGAACACCTGCTTTAGGTCTACTACTTGTATTCAAGTATGTTTTACGCACGTCTTTTATAAATTATCCATAAGTATAAATTATTTGTAAATTTCGATTTCTACGAATCGTGCCACATAATATATATGAATGTGTTGTCAACCTGATTAAGGCAGCAATGAGAAAAGGGTACAATCCCTTGGATGCTCATTTTACAGCAGCTACAATCTGCTCCTTGAAAGATCTATATGTCGTATGGGAGAATCCTGGTATTGTCTTGAGTCAAGACGACAATATACGTGTCCCACTATGGTTAACGGAAGCAAATAACCAGGCTCCCATTCTGATGTACATGGAGTATCATGTGCAGCTGGGTTATTGATGAAAGTTTCAAACTGATCTCATCAGTCTGTCGGTCCGTGACGTTTTGGCGAGACCGTTTTGGCGCTAGGATATATTGGCGTGGGCCGTTTTGGCACCGTGAAAAGGATTATTATCGATTTATTACACATAATCCTTAAAATAATTAGAGGCTATGTCAGCATTTACGAAAGAATTAAGAAATAAGAATATAAGCAGGACGCTGAAGATAATTGACACTATTGGATATTGTCCCGTGAGTCACGACCACTTAAAGATTAACAAAGAAGCTAATTTATTTATCTTTTATACAAACCTTAAAACGAAAATACAGTATTTTGAACTAACTCCCAAATGTTCCATCAAAGTATGAATCCAGTATGTATTCTCATGTGCCTCTGTAAATTACTATTCAGGGTAAACATTTTCTCACAAACTTCACATTTGAATGGTTTTTCTCCAGTATGTATTCTCATGTGCAGCTTTAAACCACTGCCATGTGTAAAAAGTTTCTCACATACTTCACATTTGAATGGTTTTTCTCCAGTATGTTTTCTCATGTGCACCTTTAAATTACCGTTCTGAGTAAACATTGTCCCACATACTTCACACCTGAATGGTTTTTCTCCAGTATGTATTCTCACGTGATTCTCTAAATTAATATTGTCAGTAAACTTTTTCTCGCAAACCTCACATTTGAATGGTGTTTCTCCAGTATGTATTCTCATGTGCAGCTTTAAACTACAATGGTACTTGTACATTTTTTCACAAACTTCACATTTAAATGGTTTTTCTACAGTATGCATTCTCATGTGATTCGCTAAACTACCAATCTGAGTAAACTTTTTCTCACAAACTTCACATTTGAATGGTTTATCTCCAGTATGTATTCTCATGTGCACCATTAAACTCCTGTCATTTGTAAACATTTTCTCACAAATTTCACATTTAAATAGTTTTCCTCCAGTATGTATTCTCATGTGCCTCTTTAAAACACAGTTATGTGTAAACATTGTCTCACATATTTCACATTTAAATGGTCTTTCACCTGTATGTTTTCTCATGTGTACCTTTAAAGCCCTGTTATCTGTAAACATTTTCTCACAAACTTCACATGTAAATGGTTTTTCCCCAGTATGCATTAACATGTGTTTAGATAAACTACCAATCTGAGTAAACTTTTTCTTACAAACATCACATTTGAATGGTTTGTCTCCAGTATGATTTCTCATGTGCACCACTAAACTACTGTCACATGTAAACAGTTTCTCACAAACTTCACATTTGAATGGTTTTTCTCCAGTATGGTTTCTCATGTGCAATTTGAAATGACTTTTTTGAATAAACATTTTCTCGCAAAGTTCACATTTGAATGGTTTTTCCCCAGTATGTTTTCTCATATGTACCTTTAAATTACTGTTGTGTGTAAACATTTTCTCACATACTTTACATTTGAATGGTTTTTCTCCAGTATGTTTTCTCATGTGTTCCTTTAAATTACTCTTGTGAGTAAACATTTTCCCACAAACTTCACATTTGAATGTTTTTTCTCCAGTATGTATTCTCATGTGCCTCTGTAAATTACTATTCAGGGTAAACATTTTCTCACAAACTTCACATTTGAATGGCGTTTCTCCAGTATGTATTCTCATGTGCATCTTTAAATTAGAATAGTAGTTAAACATTTTCTCACAAACTTCACATTGCATTGAGTTTTCTCCAGTTTGCATTCTCGTGTGCACTTTTAAATCCCGATTCTGAGTAAACAATTTCTCAGAAACTTTACATTAAAATAAGTTTATCTCCAGTATGTATTAAATTGTGCCTCTTTCGATGATTCTGCTCGTAAATATTTCGTCTAATTCACATTTAAATGATTGTATCTCCAGTGCTCTGGAACGCTGAATAATGAATTATGACGGTACTATTGATCCATATAAACTGCCTGCTGAAACTTTTAGCAACGATCGGACGAAATGGCCCGAGGTCAGCTATGTTGACGTGGTTCATTTTTTGATCTTTCAACAATCAGCATACACCAAGGATCAGTTGAAGAACTACAAGTCTCTTGATGCTTACAAGCTTTTCCTAGACGGCTGGATCCAAGAGATACTGCACAAGGAAATTAATGGGGTCCATTTGTTGAGAGCAAAGGTAATTTTACTTCCATTTTTTTTCTTTCTCTCGAGTCTTTTCATAACGCAACTTCAGTTAAATCCATTGTATTAATGCAGTATCCTGTTTGTGATGACAGGTTTATAGTTAAAATCAGTAAATATAACAACATTTTCACTTTGATAAGAATCATTCATCCCTTTATAAGTTTGCTGTAACCACATGTTGCATGTACATGTAAACATTCCTCATGTACATGTATGGAGACATTCAACATGCACAAGAACATCGAGTACTGACATAATATTGAACATTATATATTATATTTCGTAATGTTTCCTTCATTCTAAATTCCAGGTGACTCACTCTATGCGAGTCAGAGAGAAACCTCTAGAGCCATGGGTTATTGTTGCCACAGATGGGAGCGTGGAAACAGCACATTGCACATGCATGGCAGAACTGGGGGAATGTTGTACTCACGTTGCAGCAGTTTTGTTTGCCTTGGAGACTGGTGCGAGAATATGCAAGGAAGCTACTGTGACTGATGTACCTGCATACTGGATGTTTCCTGCTTCAACTAAATTTGAGACACCATATAAACGAATTAAAGATATGGACTTCCAGTCTGCATTAAAAAAACGACAACTTTCAAGTAATTAATCTGAGCACATTGTTTCTGAGAAACAAACAGTGTCAAACATATCATCGCCTACTGAAAATGAGGTGATGCTATTTTGGGATGAATTTCATAAAAATTTGCCAAAGGCTGCCATTCTATCATTAAGAGGCAAGGGCAAGTTCTCAGAAAACTTCAAACCGAAGTCATTATTTGCAGAGTGGCCCGTTGATTTGAGTCAGTTATACTTATGCAGCAAGGATACAAGTTCAGATTCATCATACGAGCAGGTGTTAGACAAGTGTAGTGCTACAGACATGTCTGTTTCGAAGGAAGAAGCATCATATCTTGAGAAGGAGACAAGGGGCCAATCAAACAGTCTCTTCTGGCACAGATATCGTGTAGGAAGAATAACAGCTTCAAGTTTGTATCGGGTATGCCACACTAGCCTTTCACAGCCATCTCTGACATTTCTGAAATCAATTTGTGCATCGTATGGGAATACGATGCCCTTCTATAGTGCCGCAACAGCCTGGGGAACTAAACATGAACTAACTGCAAAGATGGAATACTTAGCATTAGTAAAGAGTAAACATGTAAATTATAAGCTTGTGGACAGTGGTTTAGTCATCAATGAAAGATACCCCCAGTTTGGGGCTAGTCCAGATGGAATGATTACTTGTGCATGTTGTGGAGATGGCTGTCTGGAGATAAAGTGCCCCTACAGCATGAAAGACAAACCTATCTTGGATATCCCGTGGTTGCAATTTGTAACAGAATTGTTACCGAGAGGATGGTGGATTAAATGAACAACACAAACACAATATGTGAAAGAAAATATAAATTTATGAAATAAATTATTAATGAAAAATAATGATGTATCAACACAATAACTCATGCGTTCAACCCACAATTACACTCACATCCATTCACAATACATGAATAAATTAAATATTAAAACAAAATAAAACACAGATACAAAGGAATCTCTTGGACTATACACAGATCCAAGGAACCTTTACAAACGTTATATTACCGCAAGTATAAATTACGATAACAAATACAAAATATCAAACTATAAAATCGCACGTTTGGATTGCGACAACTAGCACGAACATATACATGTATTTAATCAAGTTGCTAACTTTTATTAAGATTCATGCAATCCCTTGAAATACTATTGTGATTTGAAGTAACTATGTAAATATAACAATGTATTCAATTGTACTACAATTGCAACACACACATGTGTCTCGACCCTGTATAACCGTACGATTAACCAACAGTTGAATCGCCGCCCAGTTTCTCCGAAGACCTAGGGTTGACACAATACTTTTATCGGTCAATTGCCCTTCACGGATCCACCACAGTTATACGTACAGACAGCATACAACATCTACTAGAACCAACGGTCCCAAATACTTAAGATGCCACCCCGGATGTTTACATCTCTAGACAGCTCCGACACTCGGACTTATAGATTTCCGAATATTTACACGGCACGACAGATGTAGATGGACAATCTGACAGACAGACTGTCAGATACTTCAATTCGATTGCACAATTAAACAGCACAATCACGGCACTATCAATCACATTCAGCTACAATTCAGAGACATTCAGAGACGTTCAGAGACGTTCAGCTACAATTCAGAGATGTTCCGCAACAAATCAGCTACGATATGAAAGACGTTATCAGAGATGTTCTCAGAGATGTTATCAGAGATGTTATCAGAGATGTTATCAGCTACAATAAAGAAACCAGACTAATAATAGTTGTCTCAAAAAAATAATCTAAACCTTAGATTACGCTATTGCATTTAAAGTCTAATAGTGACTGGTAATTCCAAATATTCCACGTTTAAAATCTGCATTGTAATAAAGGCATCATTATATGAAATGATAAACTGAATAAAATTCACAATAAAACGAAATATAAATTTAACACTCACCCCTTTGGCTGGAGATTGAATGACGAGCTATCTTTCCTGTGATAACATACTTTTGGTCCCGTAATATTTATCAGAAATATTCTGCCTTATATACCCTAAAATAGGTGAGCAGAATTCACGGCAACATTACCGTGCACCCCGTGATTCTAAAGTTCCGGACTTCATGTAATTCAAAGTCCGGCACATGCAAATCGTTACACGCCGCTTACCTTGGAGAAAACAACTTATTCACCCCAGGTAACGCATGTACGACGAAACAAAAAAAATGGTGAGATTAGTTTGTAATTCAAGAAGAAAAAAAATCAATTCAATTTTCGCCTTGGATTTCCACTAGACTCACTCTTCGTAAAGAAATATATGAAGCCGCTAAGAAGAACGTCACAAACATAGTCATTCAGCAAAATTATCCCACTACAGTACTAAGAACACGGATAGTTCCAGCTGCAAAGAGCTCGTCGAGATAACTAACAAACTAATGTCAAGGAACAAATGTACCCCACTTCCAACTACCTCTCCAGTAAATCTTCCGGACCTATTTACAAATTTCTTCCGTCACAAAGTACAAACAATTAGTAGTATATGGGAATACTCTAGCGTCAACGGGAAATTCAGTCAAAAATGTCGTGGGAACATCTAGCGTCAACGGGAATTTAACATGGGGAAATGTAGCATGGAGTGAATGCGGAATTGAACATAGCGACAAGGATTGTGTCACTTTAGCGACTATGGCAACTTAACGTTTAAAATGGGCATATCAAGAAAGACCTACAGATAATAAAGTCAACGATATGGGTTCAAAATATTTATTAAAGTATATACAAGGCATCTCTGGCCTGTGCTCTAGTCTAGGCACTATCCATTTCAAACATTATAATCTGGACATGGAACAAATCTATTCACATATTATCTACTTGTTTGATCTAGAAAAAAATAAAAATAAAGTTTATGCCTTCAAAAAGGACCTCACTTTGCATACAACGCATAAGCATTTCATATAAGAATGACACTTTTCATACAACAATTATTATCCAATTTTAAGAAAATCCTCAACCAAAACAAGTAACAAACAATAAAACAGAGGAGATAGTTCATGATTCTCTCTATACCCGTCACACACATTGTTTATAATCTGGTCAGCTACCACTTGTGTCCCAGCGTAGATTCTTCCCATTACGTACCCCATTTCATTCGTAAATCTGCTGTTATGTCCATTGCGCAAGGTAAACCTATCGATAACCGATCAATGGCGGTTATTGTCTTCTTCCCATGGTGCAACGTACGCCATATGAATTGTCACTATTCCATCGGGGATGTCACATTTTTCAATATACCTCACTAGTTTGGAAGAAGTTAATTGTGGAGTTGTAGTCAACCCGACATATACAGAAGATATCAGACTGTCGTGATACATAGATAGGCTCAAACGACCTCAATCTTTGACTTGAGACTGACTTTTCAGTTCCTCTAATAGTGAGTAAAATAAGTACGTACTGAAACATGCCGATTGCTCAGGAGGAACATCAAACTAAAGTCTTTAAATTTCACCGTATGGTGTAAGTTGTATTACATTTTATCAAAGTCGCAGTCATTTGGATGCTAAAATAATCCTTTATATCTGCTAAAAT
Source organism: Unio pictorum (assembly GCA_030141615.1). Classification (NCBI taxonomy): domain Eukaryota; kingdom Metazoa; phylum Mollusca; class Bivalvia; order Unionida; family Unionidae; genus Unio; species Unio pictorum. Next base: position 3,385,400 of record JARLTB010000100.1, read on the forward strand.
GATTTCCTTCTTGGACGCGCTTTGTTGTGACGGTATGGTGGTGAAAGAGGTTAATGCTTGTGTTCTTTCGCTTTTGGAAAACTGCGTAGAGTAATCCATCTTTCTTGGCGTTTCTATTCGCAATGAGGTGACGTTCTTCTAGGAAGTTGTCCCTTTTCTATACTGGGTGATATCAGTCTGTCTATAAGCTAAAGTCTTTTAGTCTGGAAATATCACTAGTTGCACATAGTTTTCCATGGCGTTAGTAAATAAACAACTAAGATGTGGTGCTGATTTGGTGTTGTCATCGATCGGCACAACATCTCACTCGAGTTTCTTGTTGGACTTGAGTCTTACACTCGATACTTGGTGTGTGAAAAGATTCATCTTTCTCGCTTGACAATGTTAGTCACAATGAACTATCGGTCTTAGACGGTGTCTCATTTTATATGCTGACGAACATCGACGTGACTGTACGGTAAAGGGAAGTGATTGAGAAGCCGCACTCTTTTCTGGTACACGATTTGATAGACTTTTTTATACAAAGACCTACTGACGATTTGGTGTGATGGTAAACGTACGATCTTGTACGGCTTGTTGGGTCATCGCTTTAGAGGTTTCATCCTAACCAGACTTCAAGGCATATTTTAGCACGTCAAAGTTCACCACTCGACTGGTGCGATAATTGAGAGTCAATCCTCTCACTTTACATTTGGTGTTCATTTCTGCTTAACAGCTTCAGTATTCTTAGCCGAAATGTTTAGGACCGCCACTTGAAAAACTTAAAATCTTGTCGTCGGGATGTTCATCTGTCCCGGCTCCTAAACGGTCTCCTTCGATGTCAGGATGACGTTGACCGAGGCGATCAATGTAGATACAACTGTCCGTGTCAGAGTAGAATTTTAAGCGAGCATGGACTGTCACAAAAGCCGCAATGACATTTCCAAATCTGTTGGCTTCTACAAAGTCTGGTTCTCCTTCGTAATTGACTAAGATCAAGTCCTCACGAAGGACGACCACTTGTTTCATGTATTTTGTTTTGTCGTGAATCATCTGGAAGTAACGGGAAGGTTCGGACAAATACTCCCTCTTGAGTCAATACAGTCGTTATGAAATTGTAACCCGCAAGCAATTTAACATCACTTTAGCAAACGATCGCCTTCCTTCGTTTTTCTCCACGTGATCTAAAGTGATGCATTCCTGCACCCATTTTCTTTCTTTGAACTTTTTTTTTGGTCTTCAGGAGTGTGGCACCAGGAAAGATAGCCGCTCGCTTCTTGTTTCAGTTTCAAAAAGGTATCCACGTAGTCTGCGGAAATAATTTTCTGTGTCTCTTCAACCTTTTGGTATTTGTGTGTCTTGGGAGGGTGGTAAATTTTCGTACACTTCTAACAGTCGGTATCCCAGGTCCAGAGGATTAAACAATTCCATGCTAACCCACACTCCTATCAAGGTACGTTTATCCTTGGTATGCTGACAAGGTTGATCTCATTTTAGTCGGTAACACTAGTATATATCGTAACATGCTTGCTAAATATATAACGTTTGGGTGTTTATCTCTAGGGTGAATCTTTCTCTGCCTCATGAGAATACAACTCTGACTTAGCATTATATCACACGTTACAGATTTAAATGGATTATCTGCGGCAGGATAATTCTCAGTGATACATAAAGAGAAAGGTTTCAACGTGACATCATATTAGATACGCAATCGCATTCCTTATAACATCCCAGTTTTGTAGGAATATCGGGCCTTAGGTACGCCTCGTCAGTGGGGTGAATTGCCTTATAAGCTCTAAAACATTTTTAAGCAATCATTTCTTCAAAACTTTCACATAAAGGTTATAAAACATGTCTTCCACTTAGTTAAATCGCAAGTTGTTCACCAAATTCCATTCCAAACAATGCCACGACCGACCATGACAGACATATGCACAGACCAGGGCACTAATGATGTAGCTTATGCTTTAAAACAAAAAAATGAATACAGATGAGTTGGGTTTTGTTGTTTGGTGATTACCACGATGATAATGAATATACATGTATGCTGATGTAATAAGATTACAATGATACAAGCTGAGATAAGATATGATACAATACAAAAAATGTTTTAAGTTGTTATGATTTTAAACAATTCAGCATAAACTTTAATGATGGTCTCACTGACAATTAGTCTTTAACTGGCATAACATTTAAACAAAACAATAGAATCATATAAGACAGCATAGTGAAAGATATACGAAACCATAATGCAATGAAAACAATCTGACAAAACACCCAGTGCATTGCTAGATTCATGAGCCAAAAATATTCTAAAAACGCTTTGATTCAGTACATGGACAAATTAAAATCGAATTGAAAGATACAACGATATTCTCTCAATCGGATCTGGTAAATCATTCATGAGAATGTTCCCTTCATATCATGAAGATTATGGACCAAATGTTGCGGTTTTAATTCTTTGGATAAAACTGAATTAATAATGTCTTTAATGCAAGTAAATCATACAAACATTTGGAAGCAAGTATATTCAGATATTTTGAAGTCCATATTCATAACTTTAAGTCTGAGCTTTGTTCAGATGTTTGATGTTTGACGTAAGTGATCGACACTTTTGCATTTTTTCCTATTTAGTAATTGTTGTGATTTCTTGACTTGCAAGAAAATTAAATAACATAATTTTCAACCATTATTTAGGCTGTCACGTTGTAAGGATTAACTAGATTTGTATATGTTATGTATATGTTATACACTGTGGCTTATAATTTCGCGACGTAAATATACATGAATGTCGATTCGGCGAGCAATGAGATGTCAAGCCTGTTAATTGACATGGCCATACAACTAGTGAAACGCGCTTTATTTTTGCCAAAGCCAGGAACTAAACATTGTCATAAAATAGTTCACAGGCTAGTGGTGAAATCCTGTGGTCGGATCAAAAGAACATCAAGTGCAGGTTGTAAATCCACCATTGACAGACAGTTGGTAGTTGGTATTGTATGAACATTATAAGCAGCAGTGAGGGTGAACAGACCCAGTTTTCAAGCAAAAATAAGGCTTCTACGGAAACCGAAACTATTTCACAAAAAGGCTGCTAAGTTTCAAGCAAAAATAAGGCTTCTACGGAAACCGAAACTATTTCACAAAAAGGCTGATAAGTTTCAAACAAAAATAAGGCTTCTACGAAAACCGAATTATTTCACATAAAAGGCTGCTATCAATTCATCAACGACGACGCCAATGTCGTTGTCGCAGCCAGTTGGTGTGAATGGGTTAACCGAATTAAACAAAGATACGATCTAATCCGACGCGATATCGTGTCTGAGGATCGTGTATACTTATCGTTAGTGTATACTTATCGTTACAAATCCATGTGGGGTGGCTCTGGCGCCGTTAAAGATATTTTGAAATTGATTATAATCCATATCGGAGCACTACGTTTGCTAAATATTTCGTAACGTATGAGTATCAACTCCGTTAAATACACATAACAAATTACAAGTATCTCTGATCACCTTCGGGATCTGTGTATAACGTTGAGTGACATATATCACATCAGAGTTTTTATGTCTACCTCGGGAAAATATTCTAGCTGGATTCTTTTGTTTGTCTAACATTACATCATCGTTCACAACGAGATTGTTAACACATACATCCAAGTCTTCCAAGGATGGCGCTTCGTCAATATCTGTGATAAACTCAATAACGTTTCCGCCATAAACTTCTGAAACGGTTTCATTATTATCTTTTAACACTTGATAACAATACTGATCATCTACACTCGGGGCAACTAAATACAATTTGTCTCAGGTCATATATTTCATTATCATTGTGAGCAATAATTGAGTTTGGAGATTTATCAGCGCGTAATGCATCCTCGACGACGTTGATATCAACCAGCACAATATCATTTAACACTAAATTCTGCTTTTCACGCTGTCCTGGAATATCAACTTCGATATTCTGCTTTCGTGTATCCGAAGGCCTATAACACAACGGTACTGGAAGTGTTGCAAATTTTTCTTTGTGTGTTTCAAATAATTTCATTTGAAGTGTGTTTCTGACTATCTTTCTACTTGCGATTGTCAAATCATTCGGTCTCCATGTTTCCCAAAAATCATTCATGGGAGTTTCTGAAATTATTTCACGAGCTATTTCACATTGGATTCTATCCGGTTGTAATCTGATTAGTTGTTTGAACTCGGGTAATTGTTCATCAAGTGCCCTATGATCAGTATTAATCTCTGAGTAATAGTCTACATGTTTCTTCAGTCAATCATGTGGGGATCAACCGATAAATGGTGGTGGTTGACCATGATCACCGCACATGATAATTTTTGTATTTTTGTTTGACAACCATTCAATAAATTTTTGTAATACATGTAATGACACTGTGTATATCTCATCCCAAATTATGACTTCAGGAATATATTTCTCACCCATTCGATCGGGAGTCCATTCTTCACCTTTCCATCGAAAGAAACTATGACATGTACAGGCATTCACCTCTTGTTGTTTAATCTCTCTGGCAAGTCTGTGGATTGGTGTTAACACAATTATGTTTGATTTACCACGAATTAATTCAATCGCTCGAGTTGTCTTTCCTCACCCACCACAACCGTTTAAGTAAATAGTTTTATATCTACATATTGGATCGGATATCGGCGGTGCATTAGAAAATTCTGATATTTGGTCACACTTCAAGTATTTATCGTCCATCGTAACATCTGCTGATTTACAATACTCGTGTAGTGTCTCCTTTTTAATTCTCCAACATCTCCAATTTTCACCTGGATCTGTGAATGCAGCCACGTATGATCTATATTTCTCGTGTATATACATCGAATCAGTAGCTACTCTAACCGCGTATTCAGGAAATTTATTTATCATCGAAAATAGATTAATAGCAGAATAACTAAGCATAGATGATCTTAAATGTGTATATTCGGAACTATATCCTTCACAGTAGGTAATAATTATACCTAATCGTGTTCTATCGGATAAGAAAGCGTCTTTACGATTTACAATTTTTCCCTTCTTTTTTAAATCTGCTACAATAAAATCATATTCAGCGCTGTCTATGATCAACCGCGAAGAATATTTTGCATTGTCATATCTTCCACTCTGGATAAATTTACCGATTATCCTTCGTCCAAGATCTTTCGCTTGTCAGTTTTTAATTTCAAATAACTCCTTAAACCAATCAATGATTTGTTGTTCACTGAAATCGGGAAATTGTTTTTGTTGTTCGCGTATTATATCATCTAGATCGGGTTGTGGTAACCAAACTTCGGTCTGGGCTCGATAACATATAATAGCTTCGCTGACAATCAGCGATATCAGCATACCACAATCAATCATATATCGTAAAAGCACAATTGGTACCCAATGCTTTTCAGACATATGTCTACCAATCCAAACATAACTACACGGATGTAACCCTGTAGCTAATTCATATGATACCACACGAGTAAATCCAGTTAAATCAAAATCAGGTGATGGACCATTAATCGCAACACGAGTCATTTCATGGGTGGGATGTCCAAACCGTTTAAAATACTTACCGGCGAATCCATATCCAAGAAAACTCTCTGGATAACACGAAGCTGTATCGATTGCAATCATACCCTCGCGGGAATATTTTGTATTCCACAGTCCATGGCCATACTTGACACAACTCAATTTAACATCTTCGAGAAAATCACTTCGTGTTGGACGCCATGAGTTTTTTCTCTTGCGAAGTGAGCTACCACTGATGGAATCGTAAAACTATCCGTTAATAGTTTTTCATGGAAACTCTTCGAGTTGTCAGATGAATATTCATTAGCGATTTTTCTCATTCGTGAGTGTAATGCTTCAATGCGATATAATTCACCATTTGGTCTTACAAATTGATCAAATCCTGATTCGGAATCTTCAGCGCTGAAAAGTAGCCACACTGACACAGGATCATCTTTACACAACGCGTGAATAGCATCGAATAACTTCTCGTCATAGAAAACCTCCCTACAGAACTCCTCGGGAACATATCGTACGGTTCTATCTCGTGGAAATATTGTTACTACAGGTGTCCACGCGTGTTCGTTATGATCAATAATTTTAATTGGAGCTCCTCTCGATTTATATTTCGGTTCATATAATATCTCATCTGTTATCGTCGCTACCGATATTGGGAATTTTAATAATCGTTCCAACGTTGCCACATTTTGAATTGTCGCCCCGTGTTCCTTTACGCTTAATACCCATTCATTTATTTTTTGCGTCTTAGATCAGTCAATTTGTTCACCCGGGATGCATTCGTGAAGTGTTCTATTATTCGTTCTGCTACACAATTCATTCTCGTTGACAAAGTCAGCGGCGAATATTTCATAGGTGCTAGTTCTTCAATACTTGATTTATCATTTAGCGGATATATCCCATAAACAACAGCTGTTACAGGATAAGCTCTCTTGTAGTATGGTTTGTCAATTCCAGTCAGAATTCCTGGTCTGGAATCTCGACTCACAATGACAGTTTTTTTATCTTTTAGAATTGGTTCAAATTTATCTCTGAGAATCCATTCTCCGTCATCTTGGATAATGAATTTCATTCTAAAAAAAATACCTTTTTCCCCAAGATGTGAGATTATCTCAGCTGCTCTTTCGTCATTCATGTAAGCATCGATTGTGGGTACATTGACATCATCATCAATAATTCGAAATGTCGATCACGTATGAGATGCTCCATCGCGCTTAAATTCATTAAAACATTTACGAATTTTACCCAACACGGTTCTATCGTCTATTAGACTTTTTGGTATATCAGAGACTCTATCCAGATTGAATTTAGCATTTTTTCAAGGCTTAATTTTTCGATTAAAACAAGTATTTAAATAGAGTGTTTATTTTATAATGAATCATTGTAAATCGCTCATGATTGAATCAGTAACCCCGTGTAACAAATCAGGTAGAAAGGAATTATGTGGGTATCATATGCAAAGCGTTCGTAACGGAAGTCTTGGACCGGTCGCTTGTATACAATGTGGGGTAGGAGTGAGAGGAAAATCACATTTGTGTCTCAGTTGCGGTTGTAAACGATACAGAAAGTTAAAGCGTTAGTATGATAAGAGAATCAAAAACTCCATCAATGAATCTGACTGTACCCCTTATAGCGTCAACGATAAGATCATAAGAGCGCCACAAGACTATATTCAGAGATTTTCAAGTAATATCATATTTCAACCAAATAATGAATTACGCAAACAAAGTATTATGTATATAAAATGAACCAAGAATTTCAACCGCATCCAGTGATCAGTAATTATGAAGCGTCTCGTGACGGTATTGTCAGAAATCGTAGGCTGAAGAAGCCAGTTGGTGCTATGACTAATCAAGGGTATTTGAGGTTTTGCGCTGGAAAGAATAGATATCATAATCAACGTTTCGTGTATGAGGTATATAATATATTGATCAAGGATGGTTTTGTTATTGATCATATAAATGGGATTAAGACTGATAATTCTTTGAATAATTTACGAGCTGTTACACAAAGTGAGAATACTGTATCTGGGAAAACTGTTACTTGTAAAAAAGTTGGGAAGAGACCTGTAAAATCATTTAATACAGTGACTAACGAAGAAAAAATATTCAAGTCTATGAATAACGCCGGTAGGTATTTTGATATTTGTATGTCCTTAGTACGATGCGTTGCAGAGAATATAACCAAGACGGCGATTTCCAGAAAAAATGGACAAAAAATTCAGTTTTCATACGTCAGAATTCCATTTTGCATTATTCTATATAGCATCAAACGGGAATAACTCGTTTTGGTATATTACGGCTCAACAAAGAGAGGTAATATCGGTGTCGCCTAATTTCGATGGTAGTTTTTGATTGGCTGTTATAATTGTAATGAATCTCAGCGGATATAATCAATTATTCGCTTTTTGTAAGAAAACGAATCAAACACGAAGTGTTTACAAACAGTTGTATTCTTTTTTTTTGTATTTTAATCAGGTAGTCGGTCTTACTTCAGCGTTGTCAATGATCACGTAATTCGGTTTGAATTTATACAGTAAAGTCTTATTAACATTCATACCAATGCGCAATTATTGTGTAAGAGTCAATAAGAAAGTTTGACTTACCTGTACTGGAGAAATGAAAGTGGGTAGCTCATGATCCGAAGATTCAGATCATCAGATGAACTTGAAATGCGCATACACACAGTCTTTTATAGTCCACGCAGAGTGAATAATACAAAAAATACCCAATGATGCATTGATAATACATAAAATACCCAATAATTCATTGATAATACAAAAATTCCCAATGATTCATTGATTATGGTATGCATTGATAATACAATACCCAATGATTCATTAATAATACAATACCCAATGATTCATTGATAATACAAAAATTCTCAATGATTCATTGATAATACAAAAATTCCCAATGATTCATTGATTATACCCAATGATTCATTGATAATGCAAAAATTCCCAATGATTCATTGATTATGGTATGCATTGATAATACAATACCCAATGATTCATTGGTTAAACCCACCTGCGTGGACTATAAAAGACTGCGTACTGTCGTATACGCCATTCGATATATAGGGGTTCCAAATGAAGTTTTAATTGTAATGCCCAGAAACCTACCCTGATAAACGGAGATATGGCATTGTGCTGTCTTAGGTAAGTATATTTATATCCTTAATTAAGTTATATGTATTATACTGTCTAATAAAAATATCAAAACTGATCCCAAGTTTTTTATTTTTTTTTATTTTAAAAATAATATAATTATATATAAAACGAATTATGAAAATATTAATCAGATTATAAATGAAATATCGAAATTGAAAAATCAATCAATTGTTAGATGATTTGAACCCTGATCAAATTATGTCAGAATATCAGGATATCGGGTTCGCAATTTTTAACAATAAGTACACCCGTTCAAAAAAATATTCACTGATAAAGCGTATTCAGACTTCTATACGCAATTCTCTTGTTTATTGTGAAGATGTTGGTGTGTTTGTCCCGTTATGTGCTATCGTTGAGCGGGTAAGAATAGATTTGGGTCGAGAATATGAGATTAGAAAGGTGATTAATTCAAAAGTTAGAGATATAAAGAATATAATTCAACAGAATGAAAAAATCCTTTAAGAGCCTCTGTTGTATAAACTGTGTACAATACTTCAGTCAGACATGTAAAGAATACAGGTATTCTAAGGTAGTTTTAGTCAAACAATAGCGGTGAAATTCTATCACGCGCGCTATCAGTGAATGGCCATTCAACCAAAAAAACAATAGCGGTGAAATTTACAACCAGGAAGATGTAACAGTTACGGATTTTAACACTGAATTTTTTTTTTGTCATTGAAATTAAATCTCAATAAAAATCTTCGATTGAAAATGGAAAATCCTACGGATTTTCAGATTCAGGTTAGTATTCTCAGTAACTCTTCAACGTGCAGGCATGAATAAACATATTGCATGATTTGATCGTAGTCACAATTAATCGTTGTTATAGTATTCTCTTGCAGCTGTTGTAATTGGGATTCAGTAAGTAGAAATTTATCATCGTCGCCGAGGTTATCAATGATTAATTCAACGTGAAAATCTTCGTTGAAATCTCTTTGATGAAAATCCATAGGATTTTTACGATGATGACAAATTTCCCTGATTGCTTTTTCGAGTTTATGTTTCTCGTAAATAACTATTCGCGTATGATGATACATATTATTGAAAAAGTCTACACTACTCTAAATTGCAAGTGTGAAAATCTTTGATTTTCAATGATCAACCGATCACCATTGTAAATGGAAAATCTCTTTGAGATTTTCACTTTCAATTTCATCAATAGCAACTGAAAATCACTAAAAATTCACTGTGAAAATCCGTTATCAATGGAAAAAGTCTACGAGAAATAACATGGAAAATCGACTACTTGACCGTAAAATCATTTTATGATTTTCACGGACTTTTTTGTAGTTTTTTAATCAAAAACATAAAAATTATCAAAAATTATCAATAAAATCACAAAATGTGATTTCAATCATCAAAAAATCCTAAAAGTCCATCGAAGCAGAAAACGTCTACGAGAAATAACATGGAAAATCGACTACTTGACCCGACTAAGACAAACAAAAAATCATCAAAGAACAGACAAAAATCACTGAAAATCAAAGATATTTCAATAAAAACAGTCAAAAATCATTAAAAATCATCAAAAATAAATTTGTTTATAATTTTTTTATTGAAAATCAACGATTTTCACAGCAAAGATATTTTTCCACTAAAAATAATCCGTAACAGCTTTTATTTATGGAAAATAACATAGAAAATCGACCATTTAACCCGACTGAACAAATCATGATTTTTCATTGAAAATCTTCAATTTTCACGATGATTTTGACTGATTTTTGAAGATTTTTAATTGATTTCCATGGAAAAAAACCACCAAAATGTAAAATCTCTTTGTGATTTTCACTGTAACAGCTTTTCCTTATGGAAAATCCCATATAAAACCGACCATGCAGTAAAAATGCATCAAAAATGCATCAAAATCAGTGAAAAATACATTTAAAAAAATCATCAAAAATCATTAAACATCATCAAAAATCAATTTATTTATAATTTATTTATTGAAATTGCTTGTTGAAATCCTGAAGGGATTTTCACGATGAAAGTCCGTAGGACTTTACATCTAACGTCATTTGTAATTGTTCCCCTCGAAGATCAATCAAGGAAAAATCCTGGTCGGTTATTCTAAAATTCATCCTTGTTATGAGTCTATGAGTGGTTTCCAAGTAGGTTAAATGAGGTGGATTCATCACGATGAGACTCCCCGGGGAAACATTCGGGGAAAACGTGTATAGGATGTATCCTAGATCAGCGTTATCTGATTTTGAAATATCAATTGCATAACTTCCTAACACTGCATCACAAATAACGCGTATTGCAAAAACTGATGATATATCAACGTTGCCGGGTGATCTGTGTTTGTTATTTTTATACGGTGAAATATTTGACCGTAGAATTTCCACATGAGGGTTTATTTTAAACCATAACGCGTGAATCTGTGGAAAAATTCGTCGATGAGTTTCCTCAGCGACGCTTTCATCACTGGTACATCCCACCCTGGAAATTTCATTAATGGTAAATTGTCATCAGTACGTGAAAATAATTTTTTGAACTTCTCCTTGTTGGGAGATTTATCTTCGTACACGAAAGAGAGAGTAATCTATCATTGAGGTAGTTCATATCGGCGATAATTTGATTTAGCTGACGCTGTTCTTGTTTGATTGTCTCACGTTGAGTTGTTAAATCGAGTAGCAGAGATCGTTGTAGATGTTCTCGAAGTTGATTTAGCTTTGTTTGGAATGTTTGTTTCATCGCGTTGAAGATCCCAGTGAGACTTTGTCTGATACCACAAATACACCTTGATCATCTAGAGCAAATCGCCATATTATTCTACCATACTCGTTGTATTCGTAACGTCTAAGTGTATCAGTTTCTGTTCCGTCGAAGACATCATATGAATACTTTTCATAAATATCTTGGAGTCGTAGAAAACTGATGTCGAAATTGTAATTATACTTAGGATCAACATCAGGTAATTTATCATCGAAGAAATCAGATTTTACAGGTTCTGGTAACGCGTGATGAACCGCAGGAAGACTTTTGAACCACGCTGTGTGGATCCGTGGGAAGAATTCGTCGATGGTATCGCTGAGTTTGTGGCGCATCCATGGTACGTTATATTCTGAAAACTTAAAATCAGGGATGTCTTCAACACGGATTTTATTATTTGCTGCAAATTCTGTTCTCGTTGCAGGATTAGGAATAGTGAGAATAAGTTTAGTAATTAGCTCATTATATTTTTGTTCGTCAGAGATAATTTTATTACATACCTCTGTGTACTTGATGACTATCTCGGTCAGGTGGAATTGTACTGATTGCCGTTACCATATAACCTCTAAATCGCTCGAATTCACTATTCATACTTGTGATCTGTTCAGTGATAATTGATTTGAAATCTTCATTATAACGTCCAGTAGTATGGGGTTGTTCCTATGTCCATTTTCGCAGAGTATCAAAATTATGACCATCTATGATTATATTATATCTTCCATAACCAACACCATCAGGATGAACAGCAACAGGACCATAAAAATGTAAATGATGAAACACGTGATAATCTTCTTTCTCAGAAATATAATCGGATTTTAGTGGCTCGCGTGGTAGATCTTTTATGTCGACGGTGCCTGGAATATAGTCAGGATACCCCAATACGGTTCTAATTGAGCTGTTGTATATATCCACGGCATAGTCAGGTGAATTTATCTCGATGACCGTCAACAACAGCGGACCATGTCCTTTTATTTCAAAAGGAGATTTATAAAGTCCATCTGGGACGTCGATGGTATTTTTTCCTGTGATTGCTTCGATGGATTCTATGATTATTTCGTTGATATTTTCGATGTCATATGCGCCGGTGGGTAGGTGTATTGTGTGCCATTCTGGTTCACCTGGGGTTCCATCTGGTTTGACTTTATTCTTGTATGAAAATGTAAAACATTTGTTGGGGAGTTTACCATTAATCGGTTCTGGTCGCACATTTGGCCAGTTGTAGAAACATCTTAATTGCGTTAGCGCTATCTCAGATGCTGCCAGCGAAGGGTTAAATTTGATGCTGAACTCTGGTGTGTTTGTTACCAGCGATATCAATTTTGTCTTTGTCGTAGTGGTATTTTCTACTATTCGTTGAAACAGTTCTTGTGATGATGACGATGTCATTCTTATTGTAATTATTACTGTCAACGTTGAAATTATTTTCACGCTCCAATTTCGACATCGGTGAATCATACAACCGAATCATTTTCGAGAATTCATCTTCGGATATAAATTCGTCATCGATGGATGTTGAGATCAACATTGACAATTGCGAGTATGCATTGGATACTGTAGCGAGTTTAACAACGTAATCGTGTAGTTTTCGCTGAGAACACGATGATATTCTTTTTATTATTCCGGTAAATACTGCAGCGATTGTTGCTGCCGCAGATATACAAATTGGAATAGCAATTGGAGCTATCATAGTCACCGAAGATAGTATTATTTCAGCGCTGGCAATTACACCAGATACCGAGTACACGGATACATCAATGATATTAAATTCGTCGTTGATATTTTTTTTACTTTTACGCGGTATTGTTCAACGAGTATTCCTAAATTAGTTTGAAATTCTTTGACGGTACCATAACGGTATTAAGATAATGAGGGTATCGTTGATGACGAAGTCATTGGTAATGACATTTTATTGAAATTGCTACGCAATTTTTAATTACAAGAGTGAATAATTCATGGATGCTCAGTTTAGTTGTTTACTTAAATCCGCTACGAATTCCACATACCATGACATGGAAACCCTAGCTAAATTATTATAAGCGGATGTTATCGTGAATTGTTCAATCGTATTCTTGTCGATGATTGTTGATATTGTATTATTGTCCCCAGATGAACTCAACGATGATATATTAAACAGAGTTGGTGTCACTAGTGTTAATCGATAAATACCTTTGACTGTTGCAGTGATATTTAATGTTATTTAGTGGCGTCCACTTACATGATCCGTGTTGAATCGTGTATACTAAGTTGTTGGTATTCTCATAAGGAATTTTTGTTTTTTCAACGATTGCTATCATCCTTGTTACATCCCCTACGATGGCATTACTGGTCGTTTTGAGATCATCGATGGATTTTTTTTACATCTGGAAGTTTTATATCAATTTTATCCATTGTGGTTCAAAAAAATTTATCTATGATGTTTCTGCGGAACGCTGAAAATTGAAGTGGTCTTCATATTTGGATTGAAGTGTTGTTAGTTCCAACATAGAATCTTTAATCGTTATGAGATTCGGTGTGGTCACTGGTGGATTTCCAAAGAAATCTAATAACGGCCTGTCAATTTTGTTAATGTTATTTTTTTGCAATTCAGAAAATTGATCGAATTTAGATATATGATTTTGTATTCACCACGTAGTTTTTTTAGATCCTCGGTTGATTTTTGTAACATAGATGTGTTTATTTGGTTGTGTAATTTTTTTTAATTCATCTAAGTTTGTTATCGATGAAATAGCTCTCTTGATCACTCGTTTTACTTGCCCGATGGTGTAACTTCTTGTTGTTGTCGTGATACTGATCTTCCAAAAATATCTGCCTTGTTATATATTACACGTTTCTCTTTAAGTGATTCATCATCGTGTATTCATGGATGGCTTTGTGAGGTAACTTAGAACTCGTCGAGATAGCTGTTAGCGCGTTAAGAACCTCTCGTCCGCATATTGGAGGATCTGTTAATGTCTGCGTGGGTAGCGCTGAGTACCAAATTGGGATTGTGACGAAACTTTAGTTTGAGTTGTAAACAACTTAGATACATAACTGAGAAATTCGTTCGGAGGTGGTAATCCATACGAGTCAAAATAAATAATCGACGCTGGATATATCGCGTAACACACCCAATGAGTTCCAGGTCCACTGTTGTCATCAAGATTAATTATACCAGTTTATACGATATGTGGTTGTGCTGGTAATTGATCTTTCATGAATACACCTCTGAAATGTTTTATTGGGAGTTTCTTTACTGCGTCAGCGAGGTCAAAATTAGACATTGGAGTATTCAACTGTAATGTCTTGTGAACTGACTTCCCGGTATTCTGAATCTTTTTCCCTTTTTTTGTATTTAGATCCGCGAACTGATCCACCGGTTGTTTTCTTAACTGCAGGCCCTGCCGCTGTACCAATAGCTCCTAACGCTGCCGCTTTAGCCACCGCTGGGGCCGCTGCTGCAATCAACGCTGGAATTACAGCTAACAGCGGGAATATACCACCGGTTTTAATCATGTCGCCGATCGCAGCTTGTGAAAAGGTCAATTTGATTCCTGTACCAGTTTTTAATGCTTTATTGAAATGATTAATCTGAGTTTTCGTCAGCGATAATTTATTTGATCCACCTGTTATTTGTTGTTTTTTAAGCGTTATCGTTGTGCCACACGCAGTAGAATTTTTCGATTGAAGTTTTTTTTACCTGACCAGGTGTCAGGGTGACATTGACATGATTGTGCGACATTTTATTTAGATAGTGATAATCTAATTGTCACATTGTATATTTTTGAATGAAACATCCAAAGGATTTTCAATTACATATTTTCTAATGGTGCGTCAATGACTCGCAATTTTCCACCACCACCTTCGAGCGTCATAGATTTATCACTAAGAATAACAGCAATAGCTCTAAATCCTCCAAGGGCATCACGGACACGAGCCTGAAAGTTTACATCAACGGTCGAGTGTTTAGATAGATCAAGATGTTGCAACGAAAGTAATAAATCGGGTACAATTCTTTAAAATAAAACTGTGATATTTGGAATCCAGTATCAACATTTTGATCACGACCCATATAAGACCACAATCGATGATAAACTCGTCCTATTTGATTGTTACCATAATCAAGAATAAGTTGTTCTGCGGGTTCTTGCTGATTACTTATTCGCAATGATACCTCATTGACGTCACATTTATCAAATATCATGTGAGATCGCAGCTGTAAACTATCAGCTGCAGCCCCGGCTATTTTTTGAGTTCGATTCACATTTTGTAGTGCAACAAAGACATGTCTCGGCGCGTAAACATTTTTCGTAAGCGTAAGTTGCCAAGTAAAAGCCCCAGTAACGTTACTGGTTATTGTAGCTGTTGTAATATCAGACCAACTCAGAAATGATTTTCCTCTATGATCCATAAAAGATAGCAACCGCGTCTCAACAGTCAATGATGGAGTCATAATTGGCATCCATAACGCTAATTTTGTTAATTCTACATTACCATCAGTAATACCAGCATCATCACTACGATGAAGAGCATAATCATCAGTTGATCTTCGCGTGAGCACTACAGTATGGCTAGCACCAAAGATAACTCTTCGTACATCTCGGCAAAATCCAAATATATGTGATAGTGGAATCGCACATGAAAATCTACCCGCGTTGTCTATCATCTCTTTTCTCGCTGCAAATCCTGGATTGTAAGTATCGTATTTACTAATAATCATATTCTCAAAATCAACGTCAGCGGTTTTACCATTATTTTTTGGTCGTTTTAGATTTAATAAAATCATCTGAGTATCTAGCTAAACCTATTATTGTGATTGCAACATCAACCTCGTTATCGATGGATTCGATTCTAGTAGAATTAATTATATATTGCGCGCTACTAAATAGCGCCATTATGCCATTGTTGACAAACCTTAATCGGAATATCTTTGAGATTATCAGGAACAGCAAATGGAGTATGATCATGCTTTACTAGTCGCCCCTCTACTTCTATGTAAGCTTCACACGGTAAGAAATATTTAGATGTGTCATCAAATCTAAGTTCAATTCGTGACCTTGTATTTGGATTCTGTGCACTATACGAAAAATACTGATAATCACGTATAGAATCATTTTTTCGTACAGGAGCATCTACATCAAAAGCATCATCGATTTTTTGTTTAAATCTTATACTATAACGTCGTGGAGCTAAATCATTAATCGTTTCAGACCGAAACCAGCAATTACGCTCAATCGCTCTTTTACTATTCTATTAATTGCGCTACCTATTTTAGGTGGCATTTGATTCGTAGATTGTAATTTTACTGGTTTTCTCTTTGAAGTAAAACCTCTTGCCAACGACATAAGCTTTTCTTTGGCGGCATCAAACACATCAACGGCTTTGTTACCAACTTCTGTACCTATCTTATCACCGAAAACCCCAATAGCTTTTGACGCTATTTCTTTACCGATCGGTAGCAGTTTTGAGGCAACTCGAGTAAATAATTCAGTGACAACATCACCGAGTCCATTTCCATATGTCACCTTTTACACTGGTAATCGTGAATTTACGACATAAACAGGTCTTGCTCTACACATACTACGATGTACTATCATTTTATTTAAATGCTATATATCTAATCGATGATCAATCGCGGCGATTAATCGCTGTAATAATCATCAGTAAGTTCATCGATGAAACTACGATATAGTTGTATATCCATTAGACGATCTTGAAATAACCGTTTACAGATTTCAGCAACTTCATTAATTATCTCCGGGGAATTATTTCCAGCTCGTTTTCCTCCAATGAGAACTTCTAACCGTGATATATCATCGAGGATACTTCTTGAACAGGGTATATTACCACCGTGATATCCCAGACCTATTTTTGTTAAATACATCCTCTTCAGGATCTTCCATAACAGGGTCTTCTTGTCTTCGTGGACTTGCTTTTACACGTTTTTGTTCTTGTCTTAATCGTTGTTGTTCTTTTTTTCGTTCTCGTTTTGTGGTAGTTTGTGGTATAAGTTTTTGTTGAGCTTCTCTTGTTTGTTCATTTTCACATTTTTTTTAATCTAACAGCAGCATAAAATGCACTATACCGTTTATCGACTTTGCTAATTTGGTTTAACCCTGTACTAATCTTATAAACCACGTCGATGTATTTTTTAAAATCACCAATAAAACTTTTCTTTGCTTCTGGCTTTAAATAATTATATCTATCAAGAAAACTAGCAGCTGTAAATTTTTATCAATTCTTCAGGATCACTTTATTTCTTATCGATGAGTGGTAACAAATCTTCAGTAAATTTATTTTGTAGCTATTGATTTCTACTATCAATTTTCTTTGCCGGTTTTTCCTCAGGTTCTACCTCTGGTGAATCACGAAGTGATTTCAGCTCTGGTTTAGATTCCTTTATTGCGGTTACAACTTCTCCAGTTGTCGTAGTTATTGGCTTAAATAACTGTTCAGTATCAGCGGTGAAATCTAATTTTGCTTGTTGTCGAGCTTGCAAATTACCTCTGAAAGAATCTCTCACCGGGAGAAATTTCTTAATCGCAGCCAACCGTTCTCTAGTTAATCTAGTTATTTGTGCTTCTCCTACGTTTGCCATTTATATAAAAAAAATATATTGCTAATTCATCATTGTATTTATGTTTAATTCGGTTAACCCGTTAACACCAACTGGCTGCGACAACATTGGCGTCGTCGTTGATGAATTGATAGCAGCCTTTTATGTGAAATAATTCGGTTTTCGTAGAAGCCTTATTTTTGTTTGAAACTTATCAGCCTTTTTGTGAAATAGTTTCGGTTTCCGTAGAAGCCTTATTTTTGCTTGAAAACTTGGTCTATTCACCCTCTCTGCTGCTTTATATGAATCAACGTCCACTCAGAATTGAGCAAAGAAATGCCAACATTAGAATCGCAAGCTTAAATATATTATTTTGAGAAATAACTGTTCGTAGTCGCTAAAACCAGCTTGCAAGATTTATAAGAGAAGATAAGCTTTTTCGATGTCATTAGAAATTTGTATTCTATAGGAGCTGCAGTACATGTCAATGACTATTTGCTCGATTGTTGTAATATATTACTGCAAAGTAATTGTTCTTGAATTACTGCATTATTTATGCTTTAGTACGTTGAATGGCGTTGTGCAGGGTTTGTTTCAATCGTAGTGTTTGATATATACACCTGTTTTGAGATATGAGGAATGTTTATGTATATAATTAATATTGTAAGACGCTATTTGGTTAGTTCGAAGTATCCTCTTGTATTTACTCATGTGATATAGATTTGAAAATGTTGAATTGATCTCTACTTTGTATAGTGGTTGCAGTAAGCAACAGTAGTTGCTGATTTGCCTATTTGTGTATATATAGAAGTAAGATATGCTAGGATATATCAGCGCATGGATATGGGTATATCTGTGTACAATTTGTACAAGTGCAATATACAGAATAGCGTCTGATTATGTGATATTGTTCTATATAATAAGATTGAGAATCTGTATATACCGTATACGCATATCAAAGAGAACGGGTATTTCCATGGGCATGAACGCGTGACCAATGAACGTAATGGCTTATATGATGATATTGTTGTTAGTGTGCGTTAAATAACTAGGGGAATATGTTATGCTAATGTCCTTAATAGCACATGCTTACATGCATATACAAATAATATACATATATCAATAGTCAGAATCACTGTTCAACAAAATCTTCCAAACCGAAACGGAAATTTGTATTCTTTGATCGTGTTTCTCCAGTAATTATTAGCATGTGCCGTTTTAAAGTACTGTTGTGTGTAAATCGTTAATCACAAACTTCACATTTGGATTGACGTTTTCAAGTATGTATCTCATGTGGACATTCAACGAACCACGTTGGTTGAACATGTATGTATGTATGTATGTATGTATGTATGTATGTATGTATGTATGTATGTATGTATGTATGTATGTATGTATGTATGTATGTATGTATGTATGTATGTATGTATGTATGTATGTATGTATGTATGTATGTATGCATGTATGTATATATAATCCAATTTATTCGCACAACAAACTGATTTCAATAATGAAAACTTTTAATGTGATAAAAGGTGCATTTAACTAAACCAAATGAGTCATTGATTTATAATGTATAACCTGTGAGCAGGATGGCACTAAAACTAGCATCTCATTCACCTTTCATGTCTAACACACTTTCCAAACAAAAACAAACGGGTTGGACTAGTCAAACTACAACTGAGCCGGGTTTTCCCAGTATTTTGAACTGCATGATATATTATTAGACTTCTAGATAATATCAATAAAAATGAAGACGAAAATTACACCTAATATAAGTTAAAGTCAGTGAAGTAGGAAACGCACATTGCAAACATTTCAGTATAAACAATATTAGAAATTCGTCTTAAAATTTGAATTCATTTCTAGTAACAAAAACAAAATTAAAATATTCTTCAAGAATAAAGTTGTTTGTTTTCTTGTAAGACTAACTGCAAGATCACAGATTAATTTCTTGCTTATTTGTATTGTATTCAGAGCAAGGAAAGGTTACTCGTACATCAGGTCTCTAATCTACAACTGATTATCCTCACATAAAATCTGAATTCAACTAATAATGTTTTTATGTACTGAAAATATAAATAGAGCAAATAATTTCATTTCGGTCTGATCTACAGAACAAACCGTAATACACAAGAGGATGACTGGGATGTGGGTCGAAAGTTCATTTCGATAACACTATGTTGTAAGCAGAGTCGGGTCTTTATCTTACATTGCAGCAAACAACATGACCAACATCAGTAAATTCATGATTCCCATGAAACAACCAGTGTCCTGAATTTAAATCCAAGTTAATGTGCTTATTTGTCTTAGGCAAAGTTCTACACTATATCTATCTATCTCTCTATCTTTAAATATATAAATGCGTGTGTGTGTTTGTGAGTGTGTGTGTAGAGAGAGAGAGAGAGAGAGAGAGAGAGAGAGAGAGAGAGAGAGAGAGAGAGAGAGATAAAGAGAGACAAACATACAGAGAGAGGGGGGCGGCAAAGAGAGTGTTTCTTGTGTAACAGAATTGTTACCGAGTGGATGGTGGACTAAATGAACAACACAAACACAATATGTGAAAGATAATGTAAATTTATGAAATAAATTATCAATGAAAAAAAATGATGTATCAACACAATGACTCATGCATTCAACCCACAATCACATTCCACAACGATTCACAATTCAAAAATAAATTAAATATTAATACAAAATAAACACAGATCCAAGGAATCTCCTGGACTATACACAGATCCAAGGAACCTTTACAAAAGTTATATTAACGCAAGTATAAATTGCGATAACAAATACAAAACATCAAACTATACTGTCGCACGTATGGATTGCGACAACTAGCACAAACATATACATGTATTTAATCAAGTTGCTAACTTTTATTGAGATTCATGTAATCCCTTGAAATACTACTGTGATTCAAAGTAACTATGTGTAAATATAACAATATTTTTAATTGTAACTACAATTGCAACACACACACGTGTCTTGACCCTGTACAACCGTACGATTCACCAACTGTTGAATCGCCGCCCAGCTTCTCCGAATACCCAGGGTTGACTCAATACTTTTATCGGTCACTTGCCCTTCACGGATCCACCACAGTTATACGTACAGACAGCATACAACATCTACTAGAACCAACGGTCCCAAATACTTAGATGCCACCCCGGATGTTTACACCACTAGACAGCTCCGACACTAGGACATTTAGACTTCTAGATTTCCGGATATTTACACATCACGACAGATGTAGACGGACAGACAATCCGACAGACAGACAGTCAGATACCTCAATTTGATCGCACAATTGAACAGCATAATCACGGCACAATCAATCACATTCAGCTACAATTCAGAGACTTTCAGAGACGTTCAGCTACAAATCATAGACGTTCAGCTACAAATCAGAGACGTTCCGCTACAAATCAGAGGCGTTCCGCTACAAATCAAAGACGTTCAGCTACAAATCAGCTACAATAAAGAAACAAGACTAATAATAGTTGTTACTAAACAATCTAAAACTAAGATTACGCTATTGCATTTAAAGTCTAATAGTGACTAGTAATTCCAAATAGTCCACGTTTTAAATCTGCATTGTAATAAAGGCATCATTACATGAAATGATAAACTGAATAAAATTCACAATTAAACGAAATATAAATTTAACACTCACCCCTTTGGCTGGAGAAAGAATGATGAGCTATCTCTCCTGTGATAAGATACTTCTGGACTCGTAATTTTATAAGAATTATTCTGCCTTATATATCCTCAAATAGGTGAGCAGAATTCACGGCAAAATTCCTGTGCAACCCGTGATTCTAATGTTCTTGACTTCAAGTGATTCGTAGTCAGGCACATGCAAATCGTTACACGTCGCTTACCTAGAAAACAACACTTATTCACCCCAGGTAACGCATGTACGACGAAATGAAAAAAATGGTGAAATTTGTTTGTAATTCAAGAAGAAATTAATTCAATTTTCGCCTAATTCTGTGACATCTTGTATACCCCAAGATTATTTTAGCAGTGCTGATATTTACCGGCAGAAAATTTAGTGGCTAAGAGTACATCTGAAGAATATGACAAAAACGTTTGGCGGCAAGTTAAAAAACTTGGCTAACTGCAGAGTGGCGAGAATATGTGCTGATATTTCCAATGACAGATTTCACTTGTAACCCCATATGTAATGCCTAACTTAGTGCTTGGATTAAGTCCTTCCCTTGGCCTGACATAATTAACTCTCACTGTAATGGACAAACAAGGACTATATGTCAGTGATGTAAAGACGTTCAAAACTTAAAACTCAAAGGCAACCACTGTGTTCTTCTCATCTGGAAATATAGCTGTTTCAGGAATGCTTAATTGTCTTCTCATAGGGGACTACAACGTTTGCTAGTGGGACTCATGTTTTACTCAAAATAAGAGTTATGAACTCCTATTTTATATTAAATAGTATTTTCCAATCCGGCATAGCATTCCTGACATCTTAACAGATTATAAAATCAAACTCACGGGAAGGGTATAATGCATATTCAGGTCCACTGAATTTCCCATTCCGTCCATTGGTGAACTTTTTATTTTATTTTGATTGCATGGAAATTCAGCCTTTGGAATTGTAGAAGACACACTGAGATTATGTCAATCGAAAACGTTCTTAAATTCTTAGTTTATAACTCAGAACATAACAAACATTTGCCTTTTCTAATTGATGAGTCAAATTATTATATGTCAGAAGTAGATGTATTTTGGTAAAACAAGAACTAATAGATATTTTCATCCAGTTTTTGAGAGAAAAGAAAATGTTTGAAACAAACAATTTGGAATCGCTTAGAAAATATATATGTGGCTCTGAAATTAAATAAAACTAGTGTAACGTTAATAAACGATGGAATCAAGAGTTGAGAAAATTCATGTAAACAAACACGGAAATATAGAAGGTTGAATGAAAAAGGAAAAAAAAAATCAAATACCAAAAAAATAACAACTAGTTACAGAAACGACGCCAATACAAATTTATAAAGAGACAGAAGAAAGAAGGAGAATATAAACAAATACAAACATAATTACAATGCAGAACGAACAGAAAGGCAAATGTAGATTTGAAGAAGAAAACAAAACGGCAATTACACTGAAACATGTCAAAGCACGATCTCCCATCTTCAGGTGTTTGTAATGCCAAATATATTAGGTTGCTGGGCGCGTTTAGAGAAAAAATATAAAGAAACACTTTCCTTTGAGAAACTTTCTGAATGGAAGTTACTCTTGCAGTTTACACTTCATTATTGGTGCACGGAAGTGCTTATAATGAGCTGGGCAGTAGTTGGGTTCAGAAATAGAAAGAAGAAAGAGAAATATAAGAGAGGCGAATGCAAATGAATGTGTAGATGCAGAAAGGAGAAGAGAAATGTAAATGCAGAGTAAAGAAAAAAGTAAAGACTTATCATTTTCAACACAATCCAGACTCTTTGCAAAACTTTGATTGAACAACGGAAATTGAATCTTTAACTCACACGTCTTCCTCTGAATTCTTTTGCTTTACTTCTCATTTTCATACATGTACTTCCAACTCTCAATCTTGCACATCATTAGGAATCAAACGTCTGATATGACGTATCAGAATCCTCATTTCTTTCAACGTGTACTAATTGATATAGAATATGCATTGCTTTTATAATTGCTACAAACTGAAAGAGGTAAATAATGAGGACAAAGATTTTCCAAATGTTCATATATCTAAGAGGTCAAGGTCACGAACGTATACTGTAAACAATATATTATTGGGTCAGTTAGGTCTAATTTTAGTATGGATAAGTATAAATGATTTATGCTAACAGATTTTATATCACTTATCTGAGATTATGTCAATCGGATACGTACTAAAATCTTAAGAGACATGTGACTGTCTCGGAGTTTTAAATTATCTGATAACTCCGGTTTGATTTAAAAATATTTATTCTCAATGATACATAAGGACGACCACAAAGATAGGTGATGTGTTTTTCTTCTTCAAATGCGGACAACGAGGAGGGGTAAGAAAGAGATCCGCAAAATAATATTTTTACAAAATATGATTTCTTTGTTGAACACCTGCTTTAGGTCTACTACTTGTATTCAAGTATGTTTTACGCACGTCTTTTATAGATTATCCATAAGTATAAATTATTTGTAAATTTCGATTTGTACGAATCGTGCCACATAATATATATATGAATGTGTTGCCAACCTGATTAAGACAGCAATGAGAAAAGGGTTCAATCCCTTGGATGCTCATTTTACAGCAGCTACAATCTGCTTCTTGAAATATCTACATGTCGTATGGGAAAATCCTGGTATTGTTTTGAGTCATGACGACACTATACGTGTCCCACTATGGTTATCGGCAGCAAATAACCAGGCTCCCATTCTGCTGTACATGGAGTATCATGTGCAGCTGGGCTATTGATGAAAGCTACAGACTGATCTCATCAGTCTATTGGTCCGTGACGTTTTTGCGCCGCCGGTTTGGCGCGACAGATTTGGCGTTAGGATGTTTTGGTGTGGACCGTTTTGGCGCTGGCTGTTTTGGCACCGTGAAAAGGATTATTATCGAAAGATAACACATTATCCTTAAGATAATTAGAGGCTATATCAGCATTTACAAAAGAATTAGGAAATCAGAATATAAGCAGGACGTTGAAGATAATTGATTCTTTTGGTATATTGTCCCGTGAGTCACGACCACTTAAAGATTAACAATTTAATCTTTGGATCTATAACCTGTTAATCATATTTGAGAACGAAAGCAGTGATAAGGTAAAAGAATTCCACACATACGATTAACGAGTTAGTCATTCGGGCATAAGCCCACTTCTATATAGTTGTTTGTTTATATAAGTGTGCTGTCACATGCATTAACGTAAATGTTTAGTTTTTTTTCGGAAATCAGCGTTATGATATCGAAACGTGGTCAGGAAAACTACACGCACGATGAATATCAATTTTTGTTGGATAAATACAGTGCCGATAAGCTTAAAAGACTTTAGCGATGTGAGTTGAAAAACAAATGTTAAGACTGTTTTCACACAGTTGCAGATGACAGTCAATTCATTCTACTGATGAATGAACATTACATAGTTTTAGTTATTTTAATAACACAGAAGCTAATCATTGGAATAATTTTACTTATTTTTCACTTTATATTTCACTTACACACTACATCTCTTTGATCGCTTAGGTAATCAATGGTTATTCTTACCTGCTCCACTAATGTAAGGTTACCTCTTAACATAAATACAGGAAGAACAATTGCTCGGCGCCAAAGTGGCCGGCGCCAAACCGGCCCGTGTCAAAACGGCCGGCATAGAACCGGCCGGCATCAAACTCTCGGCGCCAAAACGTCCTGTTTCGCAGTCTATAGAGTATGTTTTCTAAAACAAGGGTTTGTATCGTATTCAAAGCCGACTGCATCTTCATTTGCAGTAGTAAGCACCACTAGCACATTTGCAGTAGTAAGCATGACACACGCTGATGATTTAGAAGAACTCACCTTCTTGATTTTAAGGCTGTTGAGCAGCAGAGAGGGTGAATCAGACAACTTTTACAAGCGTCGATTCGGTAATCTAAGGCTTCTTCGTAAATCGTAAAAAAAAGGCGTCGATTCGGTAAATTGAGGCCTCCTCGATGAATTCGTCAATGACGCCAACGTCGTTGTCACTCACCCTCTCTGCTGCTATGGGTTAACCAAATATTTGATCGAGTCTTTAGGATTTTACAAACAAACTAATCGCTAACACCTCATCTTGTAGATCAATTAAATTATTTGACTGGTCGGTGAGTCGGAAATTAATTCTCGTTAACGAATTATTATGGCATCGCATATAGACAGGATTAATTGGGTTTTCAATAATTAGGAATCCTGGAGGGGCTGTTGGTGCAAACGAATAAAGAATATATCCCTGCTGAGCTTGATTTGATTGCTCTAGATTAATTTGATAGCTTCCTTCGATTGCATCACATACTAAATTGAGCGCAATCACCGCTGAAATATTTACATTGTGCGGGGCAATATGCCTACCGCCACCATCTGGGTCATTATTATATTTGAGGAGGACAGATGGATCTGGTTTTTGTAGCGCCTTGATATCGGTTCTAACAATTCTTGCTAGTTCATCAGCGTTGTATTTGGGAAACTTGAAATTACGCAGATTGTCTTCTGTGATATTGTAATCGGTTAGGAATCGTTGTTTACTGTCGCTGTTGTCATTAATTATTGTTTGAATAATTAGTTCATAGATATATTCCATGTCAGATATAAGTTGATTTATTATTTCAACGTGTTTTTGCGATCTTGTTTGCCGTAGTTGTTCTAGTTGTGTGTCATATAATTGTTTAATTTCATTAAAATAGCCACGGACGTCAGTTAGCGTAAATGAAATAGTAACAGATGAGTCGGCTGTTCTTTTAATGATAAAATCCCATTGCAATGTGTCTTTATTGGTAAATATAAATCTATCGGTGATTTTTCCTTTTCTTATATCAGATAAATTATCTCGATAACTGGGATTGATTTCATGATATGATTTTACGTCCGTGGTTAAGTCGGTGGTGGATTTTTCCGGTGATTTTTCAGGCCATCCTAACACTGTTCTTAACGAGCTGTTATAGATATCTACAATGTATCCCTCTGTGCTTATTTCGATCGACGACGAGAGCGTCGGTTCATGAAGTTTAATAGCTATTTTTGATTCTTTTTTAGTGATTGATTTTATTCTACGCTGAATTTCAGCATCGATTTGCTCAATTTGGTACGACCCAGTTGGTAATGAAACAGTTTCCCACGCTGGAGTACCATCGGGTTTATTCTTATACGAGAACACCAGTGTGTTATTGGGTTGCTGACCGCCAAATGCAACCGATCTGATATTAGGCCAGCTATGATATACTCGTAATTTTGCCAGCGCGATCTCACGCACTGGAATCGGAGAAGGGAAGTTCACACTAAATTCAGGGTTTGTTGATGTTATTGATATCATGCTTGTTCGTATCGGAGTGGTATTCTCCGCGATTCGTTGAAACAGTTGCAATTCGTTGAATTGTAGTGACATTATTATTAACGCTGTCTTCAATTTCCAATTTCAACATCGCGGAGTTATACAACTGGGTCATCGTGGAAAATTCAACATCGGATATGAACGAATTATCTATTGACAGTGAGATCAACTCGGATAATTTCGAGTACGCGTCAAATACCACCCTGTACCGAGCTGTATAATCACTGAGTTTTTTCTGAGAACACGATAACTTTTTAGTTATCGCGGTGGCGACTGCCGCAATTGTTGTTGCCGCGAAGATAGCAATTGGAATTGCAATCGGAGCCATCATGGTCACCGTCGACAAAATAACCCCGGCGCTGGCCATCACACCGGATACCGAGTACACGGTGATGTCGATGATTGCTACGCTGCGTCGGTATTTTTCATTTTTTCACGATAACGCTCAGAAAGTGATTTCAAGTTCGCGGAAAACTCTTTCACGGTGTCGAATCGATATCGATGCGATTGTGATCCCTTTGGGACTATTATCGGTTCAATTGATTTCATTGACATTGTTATTTTAAACCCGTTAGTGTTTTCAATTATTCATTTATCGTCAGGTGTCGTAGATCAGGGGGATGTCTACTTCACCTACGAATTCTAAACACCATGATATATGTTTTCTAATGGTGTTATCAACCGCGACAATCTCAAATTCTTCTTGTCCCCCGCGATAATTACTGTCGCGGTGCTACCAAAGTAGGTTTTACCTTTCACTATGATATCAAATTGCTTGTTAGAGATTAACGTCATCCTGTAGATACCATGGGGCCACTTCACGTTAGTGACTTTCAATTTAGCATTAGAGTTTTTTACCCAATCAAAGATTCCATGATCGACCTTATACACGATATTATTAACGCCTATGTCTGGATGTGAAATCTTTATCTTTTCAAAGTTTCCATTTAGTGTACGAATATCGTCGTCGATATCTTTGAGATTCATCGTATATGTAGCCGGGACATCAAAAAACTTATCGACGACGTCGTTGGCGGGGAGATTTTTAAAATCTTCTTTTAGTTTAGCAATATCATTGTAAAGCTTAAGATAATTTGCCTTGATATCGGCGGAAGTCATTATCTTCCCGTCACTCCTGAAAAATTCATACAACAGTCTATTGTATCCAGATTGGAGTTTAAGATAACCTTCAAGGACAGAAAATGTCACCGTGATAGTTTGGGTTTTAATACCCTCAAAGAACTTATTAACCATTTCGCTGATGGGTTTTTGTTCGTCAATAGCTTTTTTAACTTCAGCGAGGGTCGGGCCTGTCAACGATGTGGTTTCATACACAGGTGTTCTCCCCAAGAATTTATCCACGATGG
Organism: Unio pictorum; assembly: GCA_030141615.1. Lineage (NCBI taxonomy): Eukaryota > Metazoa > Mollusca > Bivalvia > Unionida > Unionidae > Unio > Unio pictorum. The sequence continues at coordinate 3,413,711 of JARLTB010000100.1, forward strand.
TATTAAGTGTTGTTTGTCTCACCATAAACATATTAATATCTTTGAGAGTCATTGTAGATGTAGCTGGGGCACCAAAGAAACTATTAGCGATGTAGGCATTGTGAGTATGCTTGCCGATAAACTCGCTAATTTCAGCGAGAGTCATGCCAGCCACAAGCGGGGTTCCAAAAAACTTAACAATGACGTCGTTAGTGGGTTTTTGTACCTTTTCAAGATTTTCTATTAGTTTAGAAATATCTGTGTAAATATCGAGATAATTTGCCTTGATTTCATCTTCATTCATCATCCTCCCCGCGTTCTTGTTAAAAAAGAATAGCGATAGATAGTTTTTAATTTCAGCGAGAGTCATGCCAACCACAAGCGGGGTTCCAAAGAATTTATGTATGACATTTTTGCGAAAACTATTATAACCTCGTATATGATCATCCAGCTCACGGCCGTGGGCGTCAATCGCGTTGGTGATCGTAGACACAAGTTCGCCTGGTTTAAGTTGTCCACCGTTGGAATACAACGCAATAGAGTTTTCAGCGGCGTCGTGTTGTCGTATCAAAATGACATTCACGGATATATTACTACTTTTCAATTTACCCTGGCGATCTTGAAATACAACTATTTCGTTCGGGTCAACACTTGCTAAATTTAACGTCTCAGCGATTTCATCTTCAATTATTTTTTTTACATCCTCGATAGAACCCGCAGATGTTTCCACGGTGGGTTTCAACATTGACAGAGATTGTCCCCAAATATTAATCATTATTGTAAAGACTCTAGTATTTTTAATTTATTAATTCTCTAAAATTACCTTGTAATTTCCCACTCGTGTATTTATTTACAACCAGATGAGGTGGTTTCTGTGACGATGAAATCTCCGCGAGGACATTTAATACTTCACGGCCGCATATCGGTGGATCATTTAATTGTTGTGTTGGCAGCGTGGAATAAAAAATCGGAAACTCTTTGAGTTTCATCGAAGAATTTATATACCGCATAAACTCTCTTGGCGGAGCTAACCCATATGAATCGAAATAGACAATTCCACGTGGATCAATCGCGTATGCAACCCAGTGAGTTCCCGATCCGTTACTGTTATCAAGATTGATGATACCGGTTTCAACGCGTTTAGGTTTTCTTGGTAATTGATCTCTCATAAAAACCCCTCTGAAGTTTTTTATCGCTAGTTTTTTAGCAGCATCAATTAAATCAAAATTGGACATGGGAACCATAGGTTCCTCAGTCATAGACTCCTCAACAATTGGGCTTTCAACTAATAAACCGTTCCTGGTATTCTTAGACCCGATCCGTGAACGGATCTCCCGCTGTACCATGAATACGGGGTTCCTGGTAGTCTTAGACCCTTTCCCTTTTTTTTATATCCTTTCCCAGTTGCCTTTTTCAACGCCATTCCTGCCGCGGTCCCAACGGCTCCCAACGCCGCCGCTTTCGCCACTGCTGGGGCAGCAGCTGGAATCAATGCTGGTATTGCAGCTAACAATGGAAATATACCGCCTGTTTTAATCATATTTTTGATAGCAGCCGCAGAAAGAGTAATCTGAACACCCTTTTTTGCTACAAGTGCATGATTGAAATGTTTCACTTGACGAGTTGTCAGCGATAATTTATTCGCCCCTCCAGTCATTTGATTAGGTTTCAACGTGATTGTGGTTCCACATTGCTTAGCTGATTTGGATTGTAGTTTTTTTAATTGACCGGGTGTCAAAGACACATTGATATTACTATACGACATTATACAATAACAGATTGATTCTAAATCGTTTACGATTTCAATGAAAAATTCATAGAATTTTCAATCATAGATTTTCTACTGGCGCATCTACCACTCTCATTCTTCCACCAACACCTTCGAGTAGCATTGATTTATCACTGAGAATGACAGTAACCGCTCTATAATTAGCAATAGCACCACGAAGCACATTAGCTCTAAAATGTATATCAACAACAGATTGTCTTGTTAAATCAAGATGTTCCAATGAAAAGTAATAAATCGGATAGAGGCTTTTAAAATCCAATTGTGATATTTGCAGACCGGTATCAACATTTTGATCACGTGCCATAAATGACAACAACCTATGATACACGCGTGCAATATGATTCTGACCGTAATCAAGTTGTACATCCTCGGATGGTTCCTGCTGGCCGTTTATTCTCAGTGAGACGTCTTTAACCCCTAACTGATCAAATATCATATGGCTGGAGAGTTGATTGCCAACTCTTGTGTTATCCTGGAACGCAATAAATATATGACGTGGCGCAGCAACACCTTGTTTTGATGCTAGGTTCCACGTGAATAACCCGTTCAGATCTGATTGTTTAACATCTGTACTTACCGTTAGCCAACTTAGTAACGATTTTCCTCCATGGTCCATAAATGATAGTAATCGTTCTTCTGTGGTGATTGATGGAGTTAGTACTGGCATCCATAATGATAGTTTTGTTAAATTGACTTTACCGGATTCAGCATTGGGATTTGCATTGTCTGCTGGAATCCTCCAGATTGCGTCATTATCATCACTCTTTCGCACCAGTGCTACTGTATGCTTCGCTCCATAAATAAATTTTCTGACGTTTCTACAGAATCCAAATATGTGATGCAGTGGAATCGCGCATGAAAATGATTTACGCCCCCTCCCCAACATTGATATACGTGTTGCAGCTCCTAGATTGAAATTATCATCTTTGTTTATAATCATATCCTCGACATCAGCATCACTATTATCACGTTTTTTTGGTCGTCTTACAACAAATGGATTTCCTCCAGCGGTATTTGTAACATCTTTTGCAAACATCATAGAAGGACCCGCGGATCTTGTATAATCATCAGAATATCTCGCTAACCCGATTATTGTTGTAGCCACATCAACATCGCGATCTATGGACTCAATTTCTTTTCCATCAATGAGATATCTAGCACTCTCAAATAGCGCCATGATACCATTATTGACAAACCCGACTTGAGTACCAGCTGGATACGGTGCTGGTACAGCAGGAGTATCAGCAGCTGTTACAAGTTCTCCTTCTACTTCGATAAATGCTTCACAGGGCAAAAAGTATTTACTGGTATCATGGACTTGAAGTTCAATTCTTGATCGACTATTTGAGTCTATGGCATGATAGGCGTAATATTGATAATCGCGTACAGAATCATCCTTGCGAACTGGGGCGTCTATATCAAACGCTGGATCAGGTGACCTTTTGAACATTTTATTCTATTTATCAGAGTCTAAATCGTGAAATCGTAAACGATTTTCCATTCATCGTCGTAGTTTTTTAAAGCCACTTCCCGCTATCATATTTGCAATATTGCTTTGGTCAGAGGTTGAAGTCAATTGCGCTAATTTTTCATCTACTGCGTTATTTATAATTTTACTAACACTTGCAGGCATTTCCGCTGTAGACGGTAACGGTTTCTTTTTTCGTCTCACTAATGATGTTATTTTATTCTTCGCAGCTGAAAACGCTTTTCCGGCGAGATCTCCAACAGCACCAATACCCTTGTCACGAATAATATCAATGGCTTTCATTGATAATTGTTTAGCTAACGGCGCCACTTTTGGGGCCATTCTTGTAAATAACCCTGCAATGGTATCACCGAGACCATCTCCGTAATATGCTCTATAAACTGGAAACCGTGAATTAACTACATAGACGGGGGTTGGTTTATCATGGTTGTAGTGTATAATCATCTTGTTATAAAACTAGTAGTTTTTCAATAAGTGATCAATCGCTGTAATAACCATGGGCGTCGCTGTGATTTTCAACTAATTCAGCAATGAGTTCTCGATATACATTAATGTCCATGATACCGCCGGCAAATAATCGTCTACAGATATCAGCTGCTTCATTAATTATTTCCGGTGAGTTGTTTCCGGCTCGCTTCCCCCCGATGAGAACCTCCAGTCGTGATATATCACTGAGAATGTTACCAGGACAAGTAACGCTAGTGTTTTCAACTATGCCGCTGCCTAAATATCTATCTCCAGTTGACTCCTCTTCACCAAAAAATCTAGTTGGATACTCTACTTTACTCAATACTTCGTCTTTAAAACTCTCAAAATCATTGCGGTTACTGTCTGTGATTCTAAATCTATTCGGTTTGCCAGGTATACTTTTTTTTATCCAATTCTCGTCGTTTTTTATATACTCTTTATACCCTTTGTTTACAACTCTTGTTCTTCTATCGTGTGAAAAATTCTGCGCGGTAAAGTCAATTAACTCATTGTCATTATAATGTTTAATTATGTTGTATATATAGTGTATAAATATATTTTGCGGTGAATATATTTTTTCTATAGTAACGTTTTCTTCTTCTTTTGGTTTTCTTGCAGTAACACCTAGTTCTTCTAGTACTTGCTCTCTTTTTTGTTGTTGCCGTGAAGTAGTTACTATCTCTACTGGAAGTGTTTCTAAAGACCTTTTTGTTTGTTCGGTCTCTGCTGCAATTTGTTCAAGCACACCAAGAACAGGCACTTCTCGTCGCTTGCCTTCCTCAGGAATATCCCCAAATATTGCTCGTTCAGTTGCTGTTTTCACATCGCTGGTCGCCTTAGTTATCGGAGTAAACAGTTGTTCACTTGACACAGAAAAGTCAGTCTGCGCTTGTTGTCGTTGTTGAAGTTTCTCGCGAAGTCTGTCTCGAACCGGTATAAACTTTTTAATTGCTGCTAACCGCTCTCGGGCTAATCTAGTTGTAAGCGATTCACCTACCATATATTGTTTGTGAACTAATTTTTCAAATGTGAAACTATCACAATTAATAGATGAGTTATTAAATAATGTACCATCAAGCTAACGTATCCATCTTCGACAGGGTTAAACTGTACGACGCTATCCGCGAGTGTTTCAGAAATAACATCGCTGGGGGTTTCAGAATTGTAATATCTGAGAACGGCGATGAACGATTTGTGTTAACGACGCGGCAACAACAACAACTACGTGAAAATGGAGGCGTCGCGGTAATTACTTGCTATCACAACCAGATCATCCATTATGCACATAACTGCATGGGCAAGTCCAGACTGCTGAGTATCCTTTCAGGAGAAAATCCTATGTGAGTGTTACAAAAAACGCTAAAAAAAATATTTTTTAATAAAATTTACTGAAAAGCCTAACGCTCACGTGGTTAAGATACTGGTTTTTCCTCGTTTAATATTTTTCTAAGATCACGAACCTTAGAACTAATTTCAGCTCGTTTTTGATACTCTTGGCCGAGCTTTTGACGTATTGCTTCAACGGTGCTAAATAGCGTTATAAATACATCAATATCGTTACCGTACAAACAAGCATAGATGGACTTTTGAATTCCTTTCACGAGTCTGTACATCTTAGGTAAAACATAACGACCCTTACTAGACTGATACTCTATATATTCCGAGGCAATCCTGTCACAGTCGAGATCTTTAGATAATATTATCCCTCTATTTTTTAAAATGCCTGCAATTATAGAATTTACATCTTTGATATCCATTATTTATATAATATATTTTATCTTTAATTATTAAAAAAAATGCAAAATATGCAGGTATAAATTATGAGCGGGTTATTCATTCATGAGTCCCTTATTCAGGCCTTTGTGTCTTTGTTAGGGTCTTTTCTTTTGGCTATCCATTCCAGATGCCCTTTTGTGACCCTAACACCATTTCTATTACCCTGTGGGGTTCCTCATGTGAATGTAGAGCTTTTTGCATCAATTTATACCATTTATTTTACACCCAATTTTACTTTGACACATAATCTCCGGCAAAGGCTGAATTAGATCTCTCAGAAGGTATATGTTTGATTGGATGTTATTGTGGCGTGGGCGTGGTAAACCAGACCAACATGGCAACCCATGAAATCAAATTCATGGTTGCATGAGTTGGAAAAAACACCAACCCACGCTACCGAGAATGCGATAGCATGGGTTGCCATGTTGGTTTGGCTGAGGGGGACCTCCCCTCCCCCCAATTAATAGAAAAACATCTTCCGTTTCGCCATCAAATAATGTATCTGCTATGGGGACCGAACACGTAGTAGTTGATAGATCTGTGTTTACAAGACAAACACGCTACCATTACACCACGGAGCTGTCATACAGAATAGAGATTTTTTAATATATATATCTTCTGATTATACTTAACAATAAGAGATTTTTAAAATAGACAATTTTACTATATCCATCGTATTAGGAAATAAAATACTAAGTACACAAAACGAATAATAATTTAACTGTTGTTTAAAATATAATGTAAATATCAGTCACGCATGCCTGCGTCAGTGACTAGATTAGATCATAAAGAGCTGTATACAGGAATTTTAACCACGCCCACCTACTTCAATGAATGGAAACCACTCGCGTTCCGGCTGAGCGAACATAGGTAAAATGCGCTAGATTATAAAGAACGTCTGTACTGAAAGTGTATTAATAGATGGTCTAAATAAATACAACTGTTTAAATGATGCGGTTTTAGCCAAGCGACAATAAAACATTTTAGAATTATAAAAATACAACTCTAACGAAACACATGTATTATACTCCATTACAGTCACGTGGGTGCACACATGTCAATTATATCTCTCTACAGGTAATATAGCAGACGTCATAATACAAGGGAACTTAGTAGGTAGAGTGGTTGGATTTATCCATAAAGGATTTATCTCCCTTGAATCTTTTCAGATGTATACGAATTTTATTTTATGACCATTTTTTTTTAGACAGAGTTAATTTAGTAATATTTTCTGCAACAAATCGTATTGAAGACCTACAAATGTTAAAGTATCAACTAGCTTTATTTATTGATTGAAATATTTTCTCCTCTTTTGTTTCTAAATCAAACGATTTGACCCCCCTATGGCGTTTTGAGTGCCTACCAGCGTTGCCTTTTAAAAGGTTATCGCGCTGCGAGATAGATTGAAGATTCTCAAGACAATTATCAGTCTTCACGCCATTTATGTGATCAATCACAAATCCGTCTTCGATTAATCCGTAAAATGCTTCATAGATGGCTCTGTGACAGAGATACTTCTTCCCCCCGGCTGTAAACATCAAGTATCCCATATTATTTACCCATCCAACAGGCCTTTTTAGTCTGCAATTTCTAACAACACCATCACTGGAGGCTTCGTAATTAACAAGCACTGGATGAGGTCTGAAATCTTGGCTCATTTGTATAATAATACTACTTATCTAATTTATTATCTGCTTTAATTATAAACCTCTTGATATAATCTTGAGGGTTTTTTATGATTTTGTCATCGTTAGGGTCAATGACTGCATTTTTTATTCGTTTGTCATAATAACGTTTTAGTTCCCTGTATCGTTTACCCCCACAAGCAAGACACAACTGCGATTTTCCCCTTACCCCAGCCCCACATTGAAGGCATGGAAGAGGACCGAAAGAACCGTTGCGAACGCTTTGTAAATGATACCCACAGAATTCGCTTCTGCATGATTTGTTACATGGGGTTGTTGATCCAATCATTAGCCACTTGCAGTGATGCATTATACTATATTTTTCTATTTAAATATTTGTTTTAATTATAACATGGAAGAGTTCAAGAGATTATCGAAAATTAAGCCTTGGAAAAATCCTAAATTCATTGATTATAACATGGAGGAGTTCAAGAGATTATCGAAAATTAAGCCTTGGAGAAATACTAAATTCAATCTCGATGAAGAGTTCAAGAGATTATCGAAAATTAAGCCTTGGAGAAATACTAAATTCAATCTCGATAGAGTCTCTGATACACCAAAACATCTAATCGGTGATAGAACTATACTGAGTAAAATCAGGGAGTGTTTTAATGAATTCTACCGAGACGGTGCAGCATACTGTTGGTCGACATTTCGAATTATTGATGAAGATGTCAATGTACCCAACATCGATGCTACTATGAACGATGAAAGAGCAGCTGAGATAATTTCACACCTTGGCCCGCCAAGGAGCTGGAAATTCAAGGGTGTAAAATCCAAAGGATTTTCATGGAAAATCAAAGATTTTCAACAAAGCAATTCCCAACAGAAGTATTTTTTCAGAATAAAATTCATTATCGAAGTCGAAGGCAAATGGATTATCAGGGATAAATTTGAACCAATCCTCAAGGATAAAAAAAACTGTCATTGTGAGTAGAGATTCCAAACCAGGAATTCTAACTGGAATTGACAAACCATACTACGAGAGATCTTATCCAGTAACAGCAATTGTTTATGGGATATATCCGTTAAATGATAAACCCGATATTGCAAAACTAGCTCCTATGAAATATTCTAGTTCACTGAATTGTGTAGCAACACGGGTACTGGAACACTTCACAAATGCATCACGAGGAAATAAACTAACTGATCTGCGACGTAGAAAAATAACCGAATGGGAACTGACAGTGAAACAGCACGGTGCAAAGATTTCTGATATAGCTAAATTAGAAACATTATTAAGATTCCCAATATCAGTAACAACAATAACCGGAGAAGTATTATACGAACCGAAATATCAATCACAAGGAGCGCCAATACAAATTATTGATCATAACAAACACGCGTGGACACCTGCAGTAACAATATTTCCACGAGAACGAACCGTGAGATATATCCCTAAGGAGTTCGTCGGGGATGTTTTTTATAATGAGAAATTATTCGATGCTATTCACACGCTGTGTGAGGATGATCCTGTGTCAGTGTGGTTACTTAGAAGTGATGAAGATCCCGAAATAGGATTTGATCAATTTGTAAGACCAAATGGTGAATTATATCGCGTTGAAGAATTAGATAACAGAATGAGAAAAATCGCTAGTGATTTTTCACCGGAGAGTTCCCATGAAAAACTATTAACGGATAGTTTTATTATTCCCTCTGTGGTAGCTCACTTTGCAAGAGAAAAAAACTCATGGCGTCCAACACGAAGTGATTTTCTCGAGGACGTTAAATTGAGTTGCGTCGAATTTAGTCATGGAGGACTGTGGAATACAAAATACCATCGTGGCGGTATGATTTCAATTGATATATCCGCGTGTTATCCTGGAAGTTTCCTCGGGTATGGAGAATGTAGTAACTATTTTAAACGATTTGGACACCCCACGCATGAAATGACTCGTGTTGCGATTAATGGTCCATTGCCTGATTTTGATTTAACTGGATTCGCTCGTGTGATATCATTCGAATTCGCTACAGGGTTACATCCGTGTAGTTATGTTTGGCTTGGTAGACATATATCTGAAAAGGCCTGGATGCCAATAGTGTTACTACGATATATGATTGATTGTGGTATGCTAATATCGTTGATTGTTTCCGAAGCTATTATATGCTATCGAGCTCAGAAAGAAGATTGGCTACCACAACCCGATCTAGATCGTATAATTAGCGAACAGCGAAAACAGTTTCCAGATGGAAATTCGAAGAATTTCAGTGAAGAACAAATCATGAATTGGTCTAAGAAGTTATTTGAATTTAAAAAAGAACAAGCAAAAGATTTTGGACGAAGAATAATCGGTAAATTTACCCAGGGTGGAAGATACGACAATGCAAAATATTCTTCGCGGTTGATCATAGACATCGCTGAATACGATTTTATTGTAACGGATTTAACGAAACAAGGAAAACTTGTAAATCGTAAAGACGCTTTTTTATCCGATGGAAGACGATTAGGTACAATTGTTACCTATTGTGATGGATATATTAAACAGTATACGCATTTGAGAAGTTCTATGCTAGCTAATGCTTCTATCAATTTATTTTCGATGATAAATAGATTTCCTAATACCGCAGTTAAGTAGCCACTGATTCTATGTATATACACAATAAATACAAATCAGATGTAGCTAAATTCACAGATCCGGAGGCATATTGGGGATGTTGGAGATTTAAAAAGGAAACGCTACATGAGTATTGTGAATCGGCAGATATTACCATGGATGAAAGGTACTTAAAGTGTGATGAGATTCAATCAGAATTTTCTAATGCACCACCGGTATCTGATCCAATATGTAGATACAAGACAGTTTATTTAAACGGTTGTGGTGGGTCAGGAAAGACAACTCGTGCAATTGAATTATATCGTCGGTCAACCATGATTGTGTCAACACCAACTCACAGACTCGCCAGAGAGATGAAACAACGAGGGGTAAATGCCCGTACCTATCACAGTTTTTTTCGATGGAAGGGTGACAAATGGACTCCTGATCGAATGGGTGATAAATTCATTCCTGAAATCATAATCTGGGATGAAATATGCACAGTGTCATTAGATGTATTACAAACATTTCTCGAGTGGTTGTTAAACAAAAACACAAAAGTCGTCATGTGCGGTGATCACGGCCAACCACCACCATTTGTCGGTGCATCTCCACATAAATGGCTAAAGGGTTTTGTAGACTACTATAAAGAAATTAATACCGACCATAGATCACTTGATGAACAATTACGCGAGTTTAAAGCGCTAATTAGATTACAGCCGGATAAAATCCAATGTGAAATAGCGCGTGAAATAATTTCAGAAACTCCCATGAATGATTTTTGGGAAACGTGGAGACCAAACGATTTGATAGTAGCAAGTAGAAAAATAGTCAGAGACACACTTCAGATGAAGTTATTTGAAACGCATAAAGAAAAATTTGCAACACTTCCAGTACCGTTGTGTTATAGGCCTTCGGATACACGAAAGCAGAATATTGAAGTTGATATTCCAGGGAAGAGTGAAAAGCAGATTCTCGTGTTAAATGATATTGTTCTGGTTGATATCAGCGTCGTCGAAGATACATTGCGTGCTGATAAATCCCCATGGACGTTAGGTTACGCAGCGACAATACACTCTTCACAGGGATTGACTATATCAGATACAATTGTTTGGATGGTGGATAATCACATCGAATGGTCGAATTTAGTCTATCTTGCAGTATCCAGAGTACGAAGAATAAATCAACTTCGAAGAATTATTTTCGATGATGACACCACAATGGATGATGCTAGCATCGTTGATGTTAAAATTATTGATAAAAAACTCTCCGGTTACAAACAACAAGACAAAAAAAAAACAACGAGAATTTGACATTGATGCTGAATTAATAATTTCGCTGAAGCAACAACAGAATAATCACTACGCGAGTTGCAATTGTATAATGCGTTGGCAGTATTCGGATAAAGATCCTCGCCAATTTACCGTAGACAGAAAGAATAGCAGCATTGGTCATATCAGAGATAACGTTATGCTGACTTGTCTTGAGTGCAACAGACGCAACGGCGCTAGTTAAGACCCCGCGGTGGTAATTGAGTATCGTCAGGAATCACTTGTAATTGTTGTCGAGTAAATCCTCGCTGAGGAGCAGTTGAATCCAGTTTATAGATTGGAGGTCTACCAGTAGATCGTGTTATACCGGATATCTTATGCGTAGTGACGCTCCAAATAGGATCGGTAGCTCTTTTTTTACCACCCTCAAGCTCTCCTGGTTCGTATAAATACCTAACAGTGACATTACTACCAAGAATTGGTTCTTTGAAATCTTTTTGTGAAATTCCTTGGATTTCCATTTTTGGCATAGACGCTTTCTTAATCGCGTTGACAGGTTTCATGTTAATTGTTCTAGTAATCTCGTTATTGAGCGCGGTAATCACAGCTGGTAATCTCTTAACCCATTCACGGGATCTTTTATCCTGAATAAACTCCTTCGCGTATTGATATCCAAATAACCGTTCAGCAAGAGTCCGATTAAATCGTTCAACAATTGCCTGATCGCGATGTAGCGCAGTATGCCCTCGTCTGATGGTGACATTGTGATGTTTCATCGCTGATAAAACAGCGCCTTGAAATTCCTTGCCAGGATCAACTTGTAACAGATTTGGCCATCGTAGTGGGCTTCGTCGATAAATCTTTTCAAATGCAGAAGCAACTTCAGGTGATGATTTTGTTTTCAGCGGTTCTGCTTGTTTGTATCGACTCGCAACGTCAATTACGGTTAGCGCGTATTTGTAACCGTTGTCATGTGGTAAAAACAATACATCAGCTTGATGAACTTCATTAGGTCCGGTAACATCAAAATGCGAGAAATTGATTTGTTTAGGGTGCGGTAGATAAATTTGCCATATAGCCTGTTTGGATAATCAATTAGCCGCAGTAGCCTTTTTCACTTTTGCGGCGCTGGCGAGTTTACTGATTGCTGCTTTACCCTTCCAGTATCCTCTCGGAGAATAATAAATAGATTCCATATTATTAATTACCAGCACCTAACATCAATTTGCCTTTCATAGCCGATTTTACCAACCACGAAGCCAATTTTTCTTTCAAAGATTTATCAGGAACAGCATTTAACGCATGAATTAATTTCACATCCGCGAGATGCCTGTTTTGCAGATTACTGCTTTTATATGCAACATCATGAGCATGACACGCCTTATCAATAGCGTTTATCGGATACTCGCCGGGTCGGGGTTGATTTTGATCATCAAGTCTTATATCCAATCGTGTTCCGGGGCCACAGTAGCTATATCCTGGAAGGTGCTTTTCTCCGGGGTATTTTGCCCATGGGGTTCCAGGGAGCTTTGCCAATTTGGCTGCGATATCACCTCCTCGTTTTTTTTAAAAACATTTCCGGATTTCATAGAAATAAATCTAAATTTTTTTGTACCACATGTTGCACATCTACCAGTAAGTGCAGATCTGTTATTTTTAGTTGTAATCGTCGTCACATCATTTGTGCTAGTACGCGTTTTACACTTCACACAATATAGATCCATAATTTATGTATAGAGATATGGATATAATTGATTTTTCAGCGACTAAAACAAGAGAACCAGTTTAGCATCATGCAGCGCTACCAAACTCTATCCGCGCAATTATAATCGGGCCATCTGGATCCGGCAAGACGCAATTGTTGCTCAGTTTAATAATGAGATGGATGAAGTGGGATAAATTGTATTTAGTTGCTCCTAGCGTAGATGATCAACGATGCTATGAAGTGCTAAAGATTTTAATGAAAACGCTTCAGAGATTGCTGGCGAGTGTATTATTGAATTTATAACCGATATTGACGAGGCACCATCAGTAGAAGACCTCGATGGAAGTATCAACAATTTAGTTGTATACGATGATGTCATGTTAGATAAACAAAAAAACTCAGCTAGAATTTTTTCCCGAGGCAGGCACAAAAACACTGATGTGATATATGTCACTCAACGCTACACTCAGATTCCAAAAGTGATCAGAGATAACTGTAATATTCTTGCTGTATTCAACGGCGTTGATACACATACGCTACGAAATATTTGGCAGACATGGTGCTCTGATATGGACTTCAATCAACTTAAAAATTTCTTTAGTAACGCTCAGTCGACCCCAATGGATTTATAACAATAAATTTACATGATCCTCGGACACGATATCGTATCGGACTCGATCAAATATTTGGTTAACCCATAGCAGCAGAGAGGGTGAGTGACAACGACGTTGGCGTCATTGACGAATTCATCGAGGAGGCCTCAATTTACCGAATCGACGCCTTTTTTTTACGATTTACGAAGAAGCCTTAGATTACCGAATCGACGCTTGTAAAAGTTGTCTGATTCACCCTCTCTGCTGCTTGTTGTGTGATCTAATTGATCCATGGAGCCGATTGTGGTCATAATAACAGATGGCTTGCCTGACGAGAACCCTTAATTTCCTAAAACACAAGATGCATCGAGCATTCTGTTACAACAACAGGGATGAGATTCATGTTGCGTGACATGCGCCAGGGCACTCAGCCTACAACACCGTCAAACAAAGCATGGCTCTTCTTTCACACGACCTATCAGGATTGATTCTTCCTAATTAATTTTGGATCTCTTTTCATAGAAATAGCAAGACATGTGATGTAGAGTTAGAAAGGATCAATTTTCAGAAGACTGAGTGGTCAAGTCTTCACTTTTAAAAGTCACGTATTTTGCTTGCCGTTTGTGATATTACCATATACTACATATCCTGTCAATTTTCAAATGAACGTTATGAGTGACATCATGACAAAATAAAGGAGTTTTTGACCTGGTGATCAAATTCTTTATCGTCCTGAGCATAGGTTAAAATCATATTTTGTCCAAAAATGATGTACTTCTAGAGCTGAAGAAATAAAGAACCCAATGCAAATCAAATTATATTAGTAAAACTACTGGAAGGTGACAACAACAAACAAGTTTGTAATATTACTCTGTTAAACGAATATTTTCATTGACATACACCTGATAATCATTTGAGTTGTTCCTGTCGCATACAAGGAGAATTTTCCGAATTCAGAAAAATTTAATAATCCGGACCAGAAACGTTCATATTGACGTTCATAAGTAAAGAGTGAACTAAAACAAGTTATATGTGAATACGAGCATATGTTTATAGATGCTCCAAAATGTAAAAAAAAATCTACCATGATGTTGAAATTGTAGATTTCCTAAACGTGTGAAACAACTTACGTGATGCATCCTCTCAAGCGGGAATGATCTTCAACAGAAAGTCAATATTTGCTGAAATAACATTTATTTGGGCCCATTGAATTTAACTGATTAACCGCGCATTCTTGTCTTGAGACCAGATAATCCTTTCCGTATGTGTACTGATTATAGAAAAGTGAACGACTAAAAACAGTAGAAATAGACTGGAAATTGGAAATGCAACAGATTTACCAAAGTTCGCCCTTTTGAAACGATTTTGGTAATTCCATTCCCAGAAAGAACAAAACAGCAAACAAATTTACGGCAGTGCGACTCTATATTGACTTTATCAAGATAAATTGATGTCAATCGATATAAAAAATTTCCAATACATACAACCCTTTATTGACATATGAACGTCTGGAATAGAGAGATATGGTGCTTGAAATCATTGACGTCATTATATGCATTCAAAATTATCACATGGAAACCGAGTGAATTTAAATTTAATTTAAAGTAGTTATTGCCGTCAATGTGGTGTATATTGTTGGACAAAGTCAAGACAGATATATTGATGCTAACGTTAAGACTATCTCTATATCACCAGTGATTAGCAGTAAAATGCAACTGATGCGATATTTGGGTACGGTTCAGTATTTTCGAATATATGGAAGCGCAACAGATATACCAAAGTTCGCCCTTTTAAAAAGATTCTGGTACTTTCACTCCCAGAAAGAGCAAACAAATTTACGGTATAGCAACTCCATATGACTTTATCAAGAAAAATTGAGGTCGTTCGATATCAATATTTTTACAAAACATACAACCCTTTATTGAAATGTGAACGTCTGGAATAGAGAGATCTGGTGCTTGAAATCAATGACGTCATTATATGCATTCAAAAACATCACATGTAAACCGAGTGAATTTAAATTTAATTTAAAGTAGTTATTGCCGTCCTTGTGGTACATATTGTTGGACAGAGTCAAGACAGATATATTGACGTTAACGTTATGACAGATATATTGACGTTAACGTTATGACTATCTCTATATCACCACTTCTTAGCAGTAAAAAGCAACTCATGCGATATTTGGTTCTAGTTGTTTATTCTTGATAAATTTGATGATTAAAAAACCTAACTATTACTAGTCTAAAAAATATGAGGACGTTTTAGAAAAGAATTGTAGACTACACCTAACAGTACACAAGTTCTTTTAGTTACAGATTTCAACCAATCATTTCAAATGTCTCTTAATACAAGTGAGATGTAGGAGTTTGTGGAGTATTAAGTGAAGAATAGAAAAGAAATGGATCATCATGTGTGCTATATCACTAAACATTCAACCACTACATACATTATTCCACTATCAAGGAGTGCTTAGATTTTATTTCGACTTTGCAACAAATTGAGATGTATAATTATTCAACACAATTATCTGATTGCTGTATTCAGTGATTATAACCCCGTTACTTTAGTTAATACATTAAAAAACAAAAAATAGGAGATTACTGATTTGAAGTTTGAGGTTGATAGAATACTAAAATAGATCTACCAAAGAATTAATAATCTTGTTACATATGAACTTTATCGTGCATATTAGTACCGCATTCCTTCAATATTTTTATCTGAAATTCAGGCTTCATTTATTCATACCCGATTATGATATTTAATTCAATTATTAATTAGACTAAATACTATTGCTAACAGTGGAGCTTGTCTTTCTTCTTTTCTACAGCAAATATGTGCAGGGTTTTAATTCTTTTCCAAGCTGTAGGACCACTTTTAAGTTATTATCTGCAAAAACATGCCACCAAAATTGCATGTAAATGCTTATCTAAATAACTTAATTGGGAGATTAGTGTCATCTTTACTATATGAAGATTAAATCAATGCTCTACCAACTTAAATACAATGACATCCTTTGCACCTTAATAGTTATACATTATGTATATACCATTTCAATGCTAAATGTTGGTTGATAGGTATCCAATAAATTATGTATATACCATTTCAATGCTAAATGATGGTTGATAGATATCCAATACATTGTGTATATACCATTTCAATGCTAAATGTTGGTTGATAGATATCCAATACATTGTGTATATACCATTTCAATGCTAAATGATGGTTGATAGATATCCAAACTTTAAAATTGGCACTCCAATTTAGTTTTTTTCTTGTGGGAACCATTATTTCCAACTGATGATAGATATCCTGACATTAGAATTGGGACTAAATGTTACTTCATTTGGTAACCGAACCTTTTTATGACTATGAAGCCTAGGAAGCTAGAGTTAATTTGTTTTAGCGTTAGTTAATAGTTTCTTGCAAAAGAGATGATCATTTGGTTCAACAGTTCATTCCTAGAACATTTACAGTTTTACACAAAGTCGGGTCTTTTACACCAAGATTAGTAAACATGACAAAAATTAGGTATCCCGATTTTCAAAGGAACACTTTTGTCCTGAAAAGATATCAAAGCAAACATGATGTTTATAAATGATTATCTCAGAGTACAATCTACAGTCATCTGCAAAAAATAGGTATCAAATAATGCTTGAATCATCTTATGATTAACAATCATGGACGATAATAATCATGTCATGTTTGTATAAATCCCCCCTTAGAATCCAAAAATGTATGGACAAAAGTTCAATACAATATATCGTTTAAATAGATTAATATATTAGCAGCTTAAATGCCATTTCATTTATACTTTTTATACTCAAAAACATCCATTTATAAAATATCCAACTCACAAAATTTGCATATAATTAATGATTAACTAATTCTTTTGATACTTATTGTACAACAATTTCAACATTGTGTCTAAATAGAAATAAAATGTCCATTCATGTACACATAATTTCATCCTCAGCTTGTAACTTTTCAAAGTCCATTGCATTTGGCCTGTCTAAATATGTATGTATGTATGTATGTATGTATGTATGTATGTATGTATGTATGTATGTATGTATGTATGTATGTATGTATGTATGCATGTATGTGTGCTTTATAAACAAAAATCAATATTCACAATTACTATTTAACTCATTCAGCCCCAGTGATGCATGTATTCTCATGTGCACCTTGAAATAACTATCATGTGTAAACATTTTCTCACAAATTTCACATTTGAATGATTTTTCTCCAGTATGTATTCTCATGTGCATCTTTAAACAACTGTTCCGTGTAAACATTGTCTCACATATTTCACATTTAAATGGTGTTTCTCCTGTATGTGTTCTCATGTGTACCTTTAAAGCACTGTTACCTGTAAACATTTTCTCACATACGTCACATTTAAAAGGTTTTTCTCCAGTATGTATTCTCATGTGCTCCTTTAAATGAAAATTACGAGTAAACATTTTCTCACATATTTCACATTTGAATGGTTTTTCTCCAGTATGTATTCTCATGTGCATCTTTAAACAACTGTTCCGTGTAAACATTGTCTCACATATTTCACATTTAAATGGTGTTTCTCCTGTATGTGTTCTCATGTGTACCTTTAAAGCACTGTTACCTGTAAACATTTTCTCACATACGTCACATTTAAAAGGTTTTTCTCCAGTATGTATTCTCATGTGCTCCTTTAAATGATTAGTCTGAGTAAACATTTTCTCGCAAACTTCACATCTGAATGTTTTTTCTCCAGTATGTATTCTCATGTGCCTCTTTAAACTACAATGGTAGTTAAACATTTTCTTACAAACTTCACATTGAAACAGTTTTTCTCCAGTATGTATTCTCCTGTGCATCTTTAAATGACTGTTCTGTATAAACATTGTCTGACATATTTCACATTTGAATTTTTTTTCTCCAGTATGTATTCTCACGTGCCTCTCTAAATGACTATTTTGTGCAAACATTTTCCCACATATTTCACATTTGAATGATTTTTCTCCAGTATGGTTTCTCATGTGCACCTTTAAATTACTATTCTGAGTAAACATTTTCCCACATATTTCACATTTGAATGGTCTTTCTCCAGTATGTCTTCTCATGTGCAGCTTTAAATCACCGCTCTGAGTAAACATTTTCTTGCAAATTTCACATTTGAATGGTTTTTCTCCAGTATGTGTTCTCATGTGCACCTTTAAATCACTATTCTTAGAAAACATTTTCTCGCAAACTTCACATTTGACTGGTTTTTCTCCTGTATGTATTCTCATGTGCATCTTTAAAGCACTCAGATATGTAAACAGTTTCTCACATACTTCACATTTGAATGGTTTTTCTCCAGTATGTCTTCTCATGTGCAACTTTAAATCACTATTCCTATAAAACATTTTCTCGCAAACTTCACATTTAAATGGTTTTTCTCCAGTATGTATTCTCATGTGCATCTTTAAACAACCGTTCCGTGTAAACATTGTTTCACATATTTCACATTTAAATGGTGTTTCTCCTGTATGTGTTCTCATGTGTTCCTTTAAAGCACTGTAACCTGTAAACAGTTTCTCACATACTTCACATTTGAATGGTTTTTTTCCAGTATGTATTCTCATGTGCCTCTTTAAACTACAATGGTAGTTAAACATTTTCTCACAAACTTCACATTTGAATGTTTTTTCTCCAGTATGTATTCTCATGTGCACCTTTAAAGATCTACTCTGCGTAAACATTTTCTGACAAACTTCACATTGAACTGAGTTTTCTCCAGTTTGCATTCACGTTTGCACTTTTAAATCCCGATTCTGAGTAAACAAGTTCTCAGAAACTTTACATTAAAATCAGTTTATCTCCAGTATGTATTCAATTGTGTCTCTTCAGACAATTCTGCGCGTAAATATTTCGTCTAATTCACATTTAAATGGTTGTATCTCCAGTGGTCTGGAAAGCTGAATAATGTATTATGACGGTACTAAATGTTCTTTTCGGCACATATTAAAACTTTCTCGCTATTACTGCTTACTTAAAATCTGTCAAGTTTCTATTATTTTTCGTCTTTTTATTGCTATATATAAAAAAAAATTCTTTCTCAAAAGAAGCGCGTAAACACCATGGGGGCACAACTCTATATTATCGAGGTGTTTGCCTAATGCACGCATGGTTGCATGCGTATATTATAATAATAAAAAAAAAAATAAATAAAAGAAAAAAAAACATATTGCAATTTAAAGTGAACTGGTAGAATATTTCCACAATAAACAAAAGCATTACATGATCAAATAGAATACATAAATGAAATTGAAGTGGAAATTCATGATTAACATCATTACAAACTAAAAACAATTATTATTTAACTTCATATGAATGTTGAATACAATGTGGGCACATATTTTAAATTTAAAGAATGATTATTATTATTATTATTATTATTATTATTATTATTATTATTATTACTTTTTTCAAGACACTTTAGCTGTTGCATTCTTATTTACGTACTAGAAGCATAATCATACGAAACATTTTGAAAATTTTAATCCATATTGGCAACCATGGATTTAAATTGCAGTCTTAACCTTGAAATAACATATATGTCGCCATCAGTACATGACCTATAATCATCAGACATCAGACAATACATTAGATATATTTCGTAACCAATGTCAATGCATGTATGCACTGCTAAATGACATCGCCGAAAAGAAGAGAGGCTTTGGATTTCCACCAGACTCACTCTTCGTAAAGAAATCTACGAAGCCGCTAAGAAGAACGTCACAAACATAACAAAACTAACTAAACTATCATCGATCCAGGGAAACATTACTCGTTTTCAATTTACCCTGACTGTTTCATGTGGTAGCTTTTAATCAACAACCTTTGATGACGTAGTATACAGTAAACATTGATAGCACGGTGTTAATCTAAATTTGCTCTCAGTAAGTCTATTTACTGTATATCGTAACACCCTTCCTTCTTTCACAAAAAAACAAAGAAATAACAAAACTTTGTACATGTACCAGGTAACTTATACCATTAAAAGTAATCTGAACATACAACAGCATAAGTCAGTAGGCATATGTGATTTTAACTTTCACCACTCATCGAGACTGCAATTTTGACAATAGATGAAAAAAAAAACACATTGACTTTTAAAAAAAAAAAAAAAAACCACTCTCTGTGTATGATAATACAACTTAAAGAACTTGACTCATGTCTAACTATAACTAACTTAACTAGTCTATTTCTAAGTACACATGTACTTAGACAAAATCTTCATATTTCTTTGGCGGTTTAATGTTTCTGGTCCTTGTTGATTTGTATGAGTTTTCGAGATTGACCACAGGATGTCCGCTCACTGCTTTTGGTTTGGGCGATGATTCCACATGAATTGAATTTTCTTTACAGTGAGAACTTTTGCCACCCATATTTACTTCTTCACTAGTGGCTGTATTTTTACTAGACTTGACACTAGATTCACTTGCACTTTGCTTTTCATAAGCTGTTTTTTCTACACACTTTTGATCATTGAAAACACTTGGATCACTGATAATTGGCTCCGGAATGGCTTCTGATGTAGCCCTGATGTACTTTCGGTTCCTTCTGTATAGATGCCCATTTACATCGACTACATATGATCGTGGTGAATGTTGTTCCATACAGGTTCCGAGCCGCCATTT
Organism: Unio pictorum; assembly: GCA_030141615.1. Taxonomy (NCBI): domain Eukaryota; kingdom Metazoa; phylum Mollusca; class Bivalvia; order Unionida; family Unionidae; genus Unio; species Unio pictorum. The sequence goes on from JARLTB010000100.1 coordinate 3,434,664, forward strand.
TCTCTCTCGATCATTTGGTAGAGGCGCCATACGGACAGATTGTCCGATCACCAACTCTGGCAAGTCCTTTGCTCCTTTGTCATACTGGAACTTGGACTGCTGGTGTTTCAGCATTTTCTTCTGTCGCACGTTTTCTACTACTTTCGGCTTTAGAAGCTCGTCTGAAATTGGCAATGTGTGTCTAGTTCGCCTGGACATTAAACGTTGCGTTGGACTGCTGTCCATTCCTTCTGTTGGGGTGTTTCTCCAGTCTAGGATAGCCTTCCAAATATCCATGTTGCTTTTAGTGGCCTTTTTTACCAACCCCTTCGCAATTTTGACAGCTGACTCTGCCTTTCCGTTTGACTGGCTATGGTACGGTGATGATGTGACATGGTCGAATTCCCATTGTTGTGAGAATTTACTGAATTCCACACTACACAGCTGAGGACCGTTGTCTGATATCAGAGTATCTGGAATGCCGTGCCTACTAAAATGACCTTTCAGACAATTAATTATAGCAGCTGAGGTTGTGTCTGGTAATAAGTCCAATTCCCAGAAATCTGAATAGTAGTCAACTGTAACTAAGTAGTCTGACTGTCTAAATGTGAAAATATCAATGGCCACCTTGCTCCAGGGCCTGTCTGGAATATCATGTGTCATAAGCGTCTCTTTCTGTTGGTTTGCACTGTATTCATTACATACGCTACATTTTTCAACATGATCGCGAATTTCACTGTTCATATTTGGCCAGAAGAGTGTGTCGCGAGATTTCCTTAGACATGACTCGACCCCCATGTGACTTGCATGTATTCGCGTAAGCATTTCACTGCGAAGTGTCTTTGGCACTATTAGTCTAGCTCCCTTGAAAACCACCCCGTCTTGGACTGCTAATTCATCTCGAATCGTCCAGTATTCACGAATTATGACAGGTACTTCCGCTTTGGAATCTGGCCATCCTGCCAGAATAACTGATTTTAGTGTTTGTAACGCTTCATCTTGTTATGAATGTACTTGAATTTGCTTAAAACGCTGTTCAGTCACATTAACTGTTTCGGCAAAGTTAATTACTGATAGATCTTGGTCAAGCTTCTGCTGCTGAATGCTGAAAACTTCAATAGTGTCATCATTGTCCTTCCATGTTGTTGGTAAGAATGCTCTAGATAATGTATCGGCTATGTACATCTCGGTACCTTTTGTGTATTGAAGACACATCGTTCATATATGACGCTTGTCTTTGGAATGAAATGTTCCTTTAGTGGTTTGATTATTGTACTCACCTTCTTCCGATCGCCGTCCGGAATATCTAAATGTTGAAAAATTCGATAGCACTCTCTGCCCATAACACTCAACAGAGTAGCCGCGCGAATATTGTCTTCTTTTTTTATCCAGACCTGTTGCTATCTCATAATTGTCCCATTGAGATTCAAAGAAAGTCCAGTTATCCCTTAGATTACCCTTCACTTCCATTGGAAAAGGCACTGGAAGTTTGCCTGAAGCCATCTTGAAGCGGATCAGCCAACCGTGAAGTTTCGCGAGAAACACGAGGACGACGATCACAAGTCACAAAACGCTCGATTCCGGTATTAAAACACGATAGATCCAGAATTTGTTTAACAGTCACGTAGTCCGTATATTGCTGTGTATACCCGTATATTCCTGATGTCGACAACGTTTAATTCAGCCTGCATTTGGTGAAAATATTGTCTGGTTTCACATCTGACACCATGTTTCATGTGGTAGCTTTTAATCAACAACCTTTGATGACGTAGTACACAGTAAACATTGATAGTACGGTGTTAATCTAAATATGCTCTCAGTAAGTCTATTTACTGTATATCGTAACACTGACGATCTTGAAATACAACTATTTCATTGGGATCAACATTTGCTAAGTTCAACATCTCAGCTATTTCATCTTCGATTATTTTTTATATATCACCGGTTGCAGTGCCATCGGATCGGGTTTCTTCAGAACTGATAAAGATCGTCCCCAAATATCAATCATATTATTGTAAAAATCTTTGATTTTCTAATTAATTCTCTAAAATCCTCGTATATTCATTTACGACCCGATGAGGTGGTTTTCCAGATGTTGAAATAGCGTCAAGGACATTTAATACTTCGTTGCCGCATATTGGTGGGTCATTCATTTGTTGTGTTGGTAGCGTAGAATACCAGATAGGAATTTTTAAGTGATTTATATAACGCGTAAATTCTTTAGGCGGCGCTAACCCATATGAATCGAAATAAACAATTGAACGTGGATCAATCGCGTATGCAACCCAGTGAATACCAGGTCCGGTGCTGTTATCGAGATTAATGATACCGGTTCCAAAGTTGTTTGGTTGTGCCGGCAACTGATCTTTCATAAAGACACCTCTGAAGTTTTTTATCGCAAGTTTTTTTTTAGCGGCATTGAGTAAATCAAAATTTGACAATGGAACCAAAGGTTCCCGAGTTAATAAACCATTCCTAGTCTCAGGCCTTTTCCGCTGTACCATGAAAACGGGGTTCCTGGTAATCTTAGACCCTTTCCCTTTTTTGTATCCACGTCCTTTTTTTATTCATATCACTGAGCAATACTGTGTACTGCTTTGGCACCAAGAGCTCCAGCAGCTCCCAACGCAGCCGCTTTACCAACTGCAATAAACGCTGGAATCGCAGCAAACAGAGGGAATATAACACCTGATTTTATCATGTTTTTGATTTCAGCCGCAGAGAGTGTAACCTGAATACCTTTTTTATCTTTAAAAGCATAATTGAAGTGTTTTATCTGACGAGTTGTCAGCGACAATTTATTCTGACCACGAGACATCTGATTGTGTTTCAGCGTTATCGTGGTTCCGCATTATTTAGCCGATTCCAATTCCAATTTTTTAATTTGACCGCGAGTCAATGTAACACTAACAACACTATATGACATTATACAATAACAGATTGATCTAATTGTTACATATTTTCCACTGGTGCATCAACTACTCTCATTCTTCTACCAACACCTTCAAGTAGCATTGATTTGTCGCTGAGAATGACAGCAACTGCTCTATAATTAGCAATACCACCAGGACGGGCTACACGAGCTATAAAGTGTATATCAACGACGGACTGTCTTGTTAAATCAAAATGTTCCAACGAAAAGTAATAAATCGGATATAGATTTTTAAAATCTAACTGTGATATTTGCAGACCAGTATCAACATTTTGATCGCGTCCCATATATGACAACAGACGATGATACACGCGTGCAATATGGTTAGTGAGGTAATCAAGTTGTATATCCTTGGATGGTTCCTGTTGCCCGTTTATTATCAGCGATACTTCATTAACACCTATCTGATCAAATATCATATGACTTCGTTCTTGATTGTTTAATTGCTCAGTATTCTGTAGCGCAATAAATATATGACGTGGAGCTGAAACACCTTGTTTTGATGCCAGGTGCCATGTAAATGTACCATCAATATTACAATCCATGGTATCCGTTGTTGCTGTTAGCCAACTTATAAATGATTTTCCTCCATGATCCATAAATGATAGTAATCGATCTTCTGTTGTGATTGATGGAGTCATTATTGGCATCTACAGTGGTAGTTTTGTTAAAATGACTTTACCCTCTGGAGCACCAGCATCACGCCAGATTGCATTATTATCATTACCCTTTTGCACGAGTAATACTGTATGCTTCGCTCCATAGATAACTTTTCGGACATTTCTACAGAATCCGAAAATATGACGTAGTGGAATTGGGCATGAAAGTCGTCGACGCTGTCCCTCTAATGTTGCTACGCATGTTGCAAATCCTAGGTTGTAATTAGGAACATTATTTATGACATCAAAATCAGCAGCTGGTCTTCCATATCTGGCTGGCGCTGGATTAACTGCAGCAGCATTTGCTGCCTTTACTCTAGAATACTGAACGTGTTCAGGGTGATCAGTAATATCCTTAGAAAATATCATAGATGGACCCACTGATCTTGTATAATCATCAGAATGTCTTGCTAACCCCAGTATTGTTGTGGCAACATCAACATTATTCTCAATGGATTCAATTTCTCTTCCATCAATCATATATCTAGCACTCTCGAATAACGCCATGATACCATTATTAACAAAACCAACTGGGATATTTGGGTTATTGTCATATGGTGTATTAGCTGCAACATTTGTTACAAGTTCTCCTTCTACTTCGATAAATGCTTCGCATGGTAGAAAGTATTTACTGGTATCATGGACTTGAAATTCTATTCTTGTTCGAAGATCAGGTTGTACTGCATGATAGGAATAATATTGATAATCGCGTACAGAATCATCTTTACGTACTGGGGCGTCCATATCAAAGGCTGGATCAAGTGACCGTTTGAACATTTTATTATATATTCATCGATCTAAATCATGAGTTTTATCGTCGTGGTCGTGGTTTTAAGCCACTTCCCGCTATCATATTTGCGGTAATATTATTTAAATCATTTGCTGTCATTGATGGAGTCGCCAACGATGCTAATTTCTGATCCACTGCGTTATTTATTATTTTACTAATATTTGCATGCATTCCTTGTGTAGATGGTAGTGGTCCCAATGACAAAGTCATCGGTGACGAAGTTGCTGATTGTTTCTTTTTTCGTCGAACTAATGCTACTAGTTTATCCTTTGCAGCGGAAAATGGTTTTCCCGGCAAGATATCCAACAGCGCTAATACCCTTACCACGAATAACATCAATGGCTTTCATCAATAATTGTTTTGCTAGCGGCGCCACTTTTGGAGTCATTCTTGAAAATAACCCTGCAATTGTATCACCGAGACCATCACCATAGTATGCTCTATAAACAGGCAATAGTGACTTTACTACATAGACGCTGGTTGGTTTATCATGGTTGTAGTGTATCATCATCTTATTGAATTACTATTTATCTAATGTGGTGATTAATCACTGTGATAACCATGATGCTCGGCTAACTCATCAATGAAATCTCGATATGTTTTAATGTCTATGATGCCACATTGAAATAACCGCCTGCAGATATCAGCTGCTTAATTAATTATTTCCCTCCGATGAGTACTTCTAATCGTGTTATATTGCTGATAATATTACCTGGACAATGAATAAGACCACTACCTGATACCCCACTAGGGGTTCCACTGGAAAATCTTTGATTTTCAGAAAATCCCATTCCGGTTGATTTTTTAGTGATACCAGCTGCACCTTTTTCAGAATCAGCTTCTGTCATTATTTCTATTTCATCTGGGGATGGGTCTGCTGTATATGCTGGTGGTGGTTGTGTGACACCTTTTACTGCAGCTAGAAAATTATTAAAATCAGATCTTATTTATTTTGTTATTTTAGTTTTACCGCGATTTGCTAAAAATACTTTATTTGCTCAGGTGTCTTTATCTTTTATAAAATCTCTAGACCTGTCGTCTTTTAAATACTTAGCTCTTATTTTTTAAAAAAACTTTCTTTAGTAAAATTAACTGATTCAGAGTCTGTTCTGATTTCTCTGATTCTATTTATCGCATCAGCCGTAAATATATTTTTCAGGTGAATAGTCTTCTCTTGCAACAGCGCCTTGTTGTTCAAGTGGTTCGGGTGATGAGCTAACATCAATATCACCTAGTCGTTCAACTTCTTCTTGAAGTTGTTCTTGTTGTTTTTGTTGTCTTGCAGCAGTTATTATATCACCAGGGAGTGTTTTAAAAGATTTTTTTGTTTGTTTAGATCTTTCTGCTATATTTTCAAGAAGAAGAAGAGGTGTCTCTTTTCTTGGTGGTTTCCCCACCTCGGGGACATCTTCCCATATAGCTCGCTCAGTGGCTGATATTACTCCCTCGGTTGCCGTGGTTACCGGTTTAAATAATTGTTCCGTATCAGCAGAAAATCAGTCTGTAAACTCTGTCTAGCTTGTAGTTTATTCTAACGGAGCCGCGTACCGGGATGAACGTTTTAATCGCGACTAATCTCTCACGAGCTAGTCTAGTCGTTAATGCTTCGTTTACCGTTGTTAAAACAGCAAAGCAATTTCCAATTAGTGTACGATGCAGTGATTTGGTCATCATAAAATGATTTCTGATGAGAAATCGACCATTTGACCTGATTCAGGCAAGCAAGAATCAATAAAAAAAATCAGTGAAATATTTTTAGTAATTAATATCTATGAAAATTTCCTTCCTTATAGTACGCGTTCATTGATAAACCCCAGTATAGGATTTCAAAGCCGCTATTGACTAAAACCGCCTTTACAAATTGTGTTCTAGTTGAACGCGCATAGCTGTCCATTGTATACTTGTAACACCTGTCCATGGAGTATTGTAAAAAAAAAACAATGAAGTATTTATAGTAAGAATTTTACCTAACACAGTCAAACCGTCGGTTACAACTTATACGGCGGGGTTATCCGAAAGGGGATTTTCGTTTTGTTGAATTAACATTGCTATATTCTTAATTTTTGAATTAACTGCCCGTTTCATTTCGTATTCCTGACTCAATTATTTACTTATTCTTTCCACAATAGCAAATAACGGGGACAAACTTACTTATATCATTTTCATATTTAAAAGTCTCATACATTGCATATTGAATCTTTTTAATGAATGAGCACGACCTAGGTAACATGATCTTATTTATTTATATTTCAATGTCTTCGAACTCCGAAATAATTTGATCACAATTTTATCGATCTGATAATTGTATTCCTTGAGACTTCAAATTTGAAATTTTGGTTATGATCGTGTTGATATTTTCAGAATTCATATTATATGATAACTATATATTTCTAATACAAAAATATATATATTTCAAAAATGAACTCTGTTCATGCTAAGGTGTTTATAATCTTAGCACGCCAAGAGATATTATGCGATTATATATGATGATGTGGACCCTGTTCGTGCTAAGGTGTAATCATACATCTTACCCACACCTAGAGATATTATGCGTATGATGATGTGAACCCTGTTCGTGCTAAGGTGTAATCATACATCTTACCCACGCCTAGAGATATATATGAAAACCCAATTTGGAAACCCCTCCGGTGTATTATTTACATCGGAGGCGCCCAGAGGCTAGGCATATAAGACAACACTATCACGAAACATAGTCTCCTGAGAAGATATATAACTCGCCAAATAGCGGGTTAGAAATCTATGAAGGTATGCTTAGCGAATGACGTCACAGGACAATACAACATATAAGAAAGGATTATAGAATGATTAACAATGATATAGACAATGAATGAATATATACAATGAATAGATGAATGGATGATATAGGACAGTACAACATATAACAATGGATTATAGAATGAATGATAATGACACTCTACATTCAAACTGAAACCACCATATTCCCCCACAAAATCACCCCGGGTTGAATGAAAAAGGTCATTTACACCGTGTGACGCGGTGTGGTTTGGTATGGTGGTTTCACAATTTGAATTTCGGGTGCTCACCCCCACCAATTAAAACCATATGTCAGTACCGTCGACAATATGCCTGTTACGGGGTTTGAATCATGGGCTTCGGGACGAAACCGCAACGTTAACTATTCTTATCTACATGTATATGCTTTTGAATATAATATATATGTAAGTTAATACAGATTGGCGGAAGTCAGCAGTGAATGAATGACGTCAATGGCGTGGTATTATATACACAACGAATGAATGAATGTGGATTATATAGGACAGCACAGGACAATAGAACATATAACAATGGATTATAGAATGATATGACAAAAATAAGTGATAGAACTCTATTGGGTAAAATTCGTGATTGTTTAAATGAATTCAAACACGATGGAGCGTCTCATTGTTGGTCAACATTTCGAATTGATGGTAGTGTTGATGCTACCATGAACGACGAAAGCGCAGTTATGATAATCTCACACCTTGACAAGAAAATTTTTTTAGAGTGAAATTCATTATATGTTAAGACACGGGAGATTGGATTATCAGAGATAAATTTGACCCCATCTTGAAGGATAAAAGAACTGTCACTGTGAGTCGAGATTCCAAACCAGGAATTCTGACTGAGATTGACAAACCATACTACGAGAGATCTTACCCTGTAACAGCAGTTGTTTATAGAATATATCCGATAAATAATAAACCAAGTATTGAAAAATTAAAACCAATGAAATATTCGTCAAGAATAAATTCTGTAGATGAACGAAAAGAAGAACACTTCACAAATGCGTTGCGTGGAAATAAATTGACTGATCTAAGACGCAAAAAAATAAATGAATGGGTATTAACAGTGAATGAGCGCGGAGTAACAATTCAGGATATAACCAAATTGGAAACATCATTAAGATTTCCAATAACCATAATGACGATAACGGGAGAGGTATTGCACGAATCGAAATATAAATCAAAAGGAGCCCCAATCAAAATTATTGATCATAACGAACACGCTTGGACACCTGCGGTAACATTATTTTCGCGAGATACAACAATAAAATACCTACCAGCGGAGTTCTCCCCGGAATTTTCCCCGGAGGAGAAATTATTTGATTTTATTTACCAGTTAAGTAATAACGATCCCGTGTCAGTGTGGTTACTTCACAGTTTTGAAAACGAAGAGGGCAAATTCGATAAATTTGTAAGACCAAACGGCGAGTTATACCGTACTGAAGCCCTCCATGACGCGATGAAAAAATTAGCTAGTAGTTTTTCAACAGAACACGACGAACAATTACTAACAAATTGTTTTACAATTTCGTCGGCTGCAGCCCATTTTGCGAGAAAGAAAAACACGTGGAAACCAACAAGAGTTGAATTTCTATCAGATATCAAATCAAGCTGCACGGCGGATTATGGAAGACAAAATATGACCCTGAAACTATTATTTCGGTTGATATGGTTGCGTGTTATCCCGGGAGTTTTCTCGGGTACGGAGAATGCGCTGAATACTTCAAGCGATTTGGGCATCCCACACATGAAATGACCCGTGTTGCTTTTAATGGGCCACTGCTTGATCTTGATTTAGCCGAATTCGCTCGTGTGGTATCATTTGAATTGACTACAGGACTTCATCCGTGCTGTTATGTTTGGATTGGTAGACACATCTCTGAAAAACACTAGAATGCCAATAGTGCTATTACGATATATGATTGATTCTAAAATGCTGATATCGTTGATTGTCAGTGAAGCAATTATATCATATCGAGCGCAGACTGAAGTCTGGTTACCACAACCCGATAGTCTAGATAGTATAATCAGCGAAAATAGAAAACAATTTCCCGATCTCGACGAAGAGTATATCATGGAATGGTCCAAACAGATATTTGAAGTTAGAAATATAGATGCAAAAGAACTCGGTAGAAGAATAATCGGTAAATTCACACAGGGTGGAAAATACGACAATAACAGATATTCTTCACGGTTGATTATAGTTAACGTTGAATACGATTTTGTAATCGCGGATGTAACATACGTCAATCGTAAAGACGCATTCTTGTCCGATGGAACCAAATTGGGTACAATTGTTACTTACAACGATGGATACAGTCTTCAATATGCACATTAAAGGGCGTCTATGCTGTCTTATGCTTCTATTAATCTATTTTCGATGATAAATATATTTCCTGACACCGCAGTTAGAGTAGCCACTGATTCATTTTATATAAACGCAAAACACAGCGAAGAAGTGGCCGAATTCACTAATTCTGACGAGAGTTGGGGATCATGGAGAATTAAAAAGGAAATGCTGCGTGATTATTCCAAATCAGCAGATGTTACGATTGAAGATAAATATTTGAAAAATAATCAGGTATCAAAACTATCTAATGCACCGTTGATATCTGATCCAATATGCAGATATAAAATCGTTTACTTAAACGGCTGTGGTGAGTCAGGAAAGACGACACGTGCGATTGAATTATTTCGTGGAAATGCTAGCGTTTCCAAATCAAACATGATTGTGCTAACACCGACCCACAGACTTGCCAGAGAGATGAAACAACGAGGAATTAATTCCTGTACTTATCACAATTTCTTTCGATGGAAAGACGATGAATGGACTCCTGATCGGTTGGGCGAGAAATATATTCCTGAAGTCATTATATGGGATGAGATATGCACGGTGTCGTTAGATGTATTACAAATGTTTGTCGATTGGTTATTGCTAGCGAATACAAAAGTGATAATGTGCGGCGACCATGGCAAACCACCACCATTTGTCGGTTTATCCCCACATAATTGGCTAAAGAATTTTGTAGACTGTTATGAAGAAATTAATACCGATCATAGAGCACTTGATGAACAATTACGCGAGTTCAAGAAACTAATCAGATTAAAACCGAATAGTATCCAATGTGAAATAATTTCGGAAACCCCATTAAATGACTTTTGGGAGGCGTGGAGACCAAACAATTTGATCGTAGCAAGTATAAAAATAGTCACACACACACACACTTCAGATGAAGTTATTTGAATTGCATAAAGAAAAATTTGCAACACTTCCAAAGCGGCTGTGTTATAGACCCAAGGATACACGAAGACAGAATATCGAAGTTGATATTCCTGGGCAAAGTGAAAAACAGAATTTAGTGTTAAATGATATTGTGTTGGTTGATAGCAGCGTCGTCGAAGATGCATTGCGCGCTGATAAATCCCCATGAACGCTAGGTTACGCAGCAACGATACATTCTTTACAGGGATTAACTATATCAGATACAATTGTTTGGCTTATAGATAATCACATCCAGTGGTCAAATTTAGTTTACTTGGCGATATCCAGAGTACGAAGAATAAATCAACTTCGAAGAGTTGTTTTGGATGCTAATGACACTACAATAAGTGATATTGGCAGCGATGATATAATCAGAAAAAACCTCCCTGGTTATATACAACAAGACAACAAAAATAGCAGAGAATTTGATATTGATTCCGCACTAATAATCACACTGAAACAACAACAGAATAATCCATGCGCGAGTTGCAATTGTATAATGAGTTGGCGTTGGTCGGATAAAGACTCTCGACAATTTACCGTAGACAGAAAAAGTAGCAGCGTTGGTCATACCAGAGATACTGTTATGCTGACATGTCTTGAATGCAACAGGCGCAGAGGTGCTAGTTAAGCCCACGCGGCGGTAATTGAGTATCCTCGGGTATCACTTGCAGTTGTTCACGAATAAATTCTCGCTGAGTAGCAGTTGAATCGAATCTATAAATTGCTGGTCTACCCATAGATCGTGTTATGCTAGATATTTTATGCACGGTGACACTCTTTTTGTGCCACCTTCGAGCTCGCCTGGCTCATATAAATATCTAATAGTGACATTACCGAGTATTGGTTGTTTTGAAAAATCTTTTTGCGGTTTTACAGGTATATACTTCTTTTTAATCGCGTTGTTAGGTTTCATGCTGATTGTTCGAGTAATCTCATTATTCAGCGCGGTAAATACGCCTGGCAATCTCTTGACCCATTCACGAGATCGTTTATCCTGGATGAATTCTTTCGCGTATTGATCTCCAAATAACCGCTCAGCAAGTGTGTGATTAAATCGTTCAACAATTGCCTGATCGCGATGTACCGCAGTATGTCCTCGTCGTAACGCAGTATTATCATTCTTCATTATTGATAGAACCGCACCCTGAAATTCCTTGCCAGGATCAACTTGTAATAAATTTGGCCAACGCAGAGGACTCCTTCGATAAATCCTTTCAAACGCAGAAGCCGAAGTAGTTGATGATTTTGTTTTTAGTGGCTCTGCTTGTTTGTATCGACTCGCAACATCAACTACGGTTAACGCGTACTTGTAGAAACCATTATGCGGTAGAAATAATATATCAGCTTGATGAATTTCATTAGGAACGGTCACATCAAAATGCGAGTAGTTAATTTGTTTAGGTGGTGGTAGATAAATTTACCATATCGGTAATTTACCTATAAAAAGTTGTCCTATTCGCCCCCTCTGCTGCTTCTTCTCAAGAAAGACCCACAGATAATAAAAGTCAACGATATGGGTTCAAAATATTTATTCAAGTATATACAAGGCCTCTCCGGCCTGTGCTTCAGTCTAGGCACCATCCATAACATTCTAATCTGGACATGGAACAAATCTATTCACATGTTATGTATTTATTTGATCTAGAAAAAAATTAAAGTTTATGCCTTCAAAAATGACCTTACTTTGCATACAACGCATAAGCATTTCATATAAGAATAACACTTTTCATACAACAATTATTATCCATTTTTTAAGAAAAAACCTAAACCAAAATAAGTAACAAACAATCAAATAGAGGAGATAGTTCATGATTCTCTCTATATCCGTCACACACATTGTTTAAAATCTGGTCAGCTACCACTTGTGTCCAAGCGTAGATTCTTCCCATTAGTATTCCATTTCATTTGTAAATCTGCTGTTATGTCCATTGGCGTTTATTGTCTTCTTCCCGTGGAGATGCAAGGTACGACATATGAATTGTCACTATTCCATCGGGGATGTAACATTTGTCTCTCATCGTCTGCATGTCTTCAATATACCTCACTAGTGTGGTATAAGTTAATTGTGCAGTTGTACTCAACCAGACACATACAGAAGATTTCAGACTGTCGTGATACATAGATAGGCTCAAACGACCTCAATGTTTGACTTGAGACTGACTTTTCAGTTCCTATAATAGTGAGCCAAATAAGTCCGAACTGAAACATGCTGATTCCTCAGCTGGAACGTCAGACGGAAAGTTTTTAAATTTCACCGTGTGGTGTAAGTTGTATTACATTTTATCAAAGTCGCAGTCATTTAGATGCTAAAATACTCCTTTATTTCTACTGAAATGTTTTCCTTCTTGGACGCGCTTTGTTGTGACGGTATGGTGGTTAAAGGGGTAAATGCTTGTGTTCTGCCGCTTTTGGAAAACTGCGTAGAGTGATCCATCTTTCTTGGCGTTTAAAATTCGCAATGAGGTGATGTTGTCCCTTTTGTATACTGGGTGATATCAGCGTCTCTATAAGCTAAAGTCTTTTAGTCTGGAAGTCTCACTGGTTGTACATAGTTTTCCATGGCGTTAGTAAATAAACAACAAAGATGTGGTGATGATTTGGTTTTGTGATCTTTCGGCACATCATCTACTCGAGTTTATTGTTGGACTTGAGTCTTACACTCGATACTTGGTGCGTGAAAGGATTCATCTTTCTCGCTTGATAATGTTAGTAACAATGAACTATCGGTTTTAGACGGTGTCCCATTTTATATGCTGACCAACATCGACGTGGCTTTATGGTAAAGTGAAGTGATTGGGAAGCCGCACTCTCTTCTGGTTCACGATTTGATAGACATTTTATACAAAGATCTACTGACGATTTGGTGTGATGGTAAACGTAAGATCTTGTGCGGTTCGTGGGTCATCACTTTAAAGGTTTCATCCTGTCCAGACTTCAAGACATATTTTAGTACGTCAAAGTTCACCACTCGACTGGTGCGAGAACTGAGAGTCAATCCTCTCATTTTACATTTGATGTTCATTGCTCATTGACGGTTTCGTCATTCTGAGCCGTAATGTTTAGGACCGCCACTTGAACAACTTAAAATCTTTTCGTCGGGATGTTCATCTGTCCAGGCTTCTAAACTGTCTCCTTCGAAGTCAGGATGACGTTGACCGAGGCGATCAATGTAGATACAACTGTCCGTTTCAAAGTAGAGGACGCGATCTCCACACAGTTCTAAAACTTCGTACAATTTAAAGCGAGCATGGACTGTCACATAAACCGCAATGCCGAAATTTCCAAATCTGTCGGCTTCTACAAAGTGTAGTTCTTCTACGTAATTGACGAAGGTCAAGTCCTCAAGAAGGACGACGACGTGTTTCATGTATTTTGTTTTGTCGTGAATCATCTGTAAGTAGCGGTAAGGTTCGGACAAATACTTCGTCTTGGGTCAATACAGTCGTTGTGAAATTTTACCCCACAAGCAATTTAACATCACTCTGGCAAACGATCGCCTTCCTTCGTTTTGCTCCACGTGGTCTAAAGTGATGCGTTCCTGCACCCAGGAACTTTCTTTGAATTTCTTTTGGTCTTCGAGAGTGTGGCACCAGGATGGATAGCCGCTCGCGTCTTGTTTCAGTTTCAAAAAGGTATCCACGTAGTCTGCGGAAATACTTTTCTGTGGCTGGTCACCCTTGTGGTATTTTTGTGTCTTGGGAAAGTGGTAAATTTCGTATATTTCTAACAGTCGGTATCCCAGGCCCAAAGGTTTAAACAATTCCACGCTAACCCACGTTCCTGTCAAGGTACTTTTACCTTGGTATGCTGACAAGGTTGATCTTGGTTGCACAATTCAGCACAAGTAAGACACAAAGGAAACATCAGTTTCTCACACTGGAAATAGTGAGTTAAAACGGGATGGTACAAATCCGTGGGAGGCAAGACTTTGCACTTGATCAATCCTTCGTACAGTCGAACGTTGTTCAAATCCATCTCTAAGCCGTCACGAGTGGCTTAACTAAGCCCGGTGGAAGCTGCTTCTGCGGACTTGAGAAGGAATAACAGGCAATTTCCTAGCGCCAAAAAACAAGACACTTATGACTGATGCAACTCGTTAACTTCGGGTGGTCGCCCATCTCAGAAAAGATAAATATCAACTTCAAACCTTCTTTACCTTGCGACTGTACTTTCGCATGGGAAATGTTAAAAGAATAAATACTAACGGAAAATCCGGAGACGGAGTGATTAACACGACTTGGTATTATATTTAGTGTCATCTCGGCATCTCCCGCGACGCCACTGTGGCTTTGATGTACCAAATTTTCCTTTCCCTTGGATACAGCAACTGCATGGAATAGGTAGCACCTAAATGGGAGTCAAGTGATTCTCCATGTCAATATTTTCCATGCTTGCGTCATGGATATGACACACCAGTTTCGCTTCACTGAATTAACACAACATGGGACGCAACAGTTGACAGATTTTAAGTCATTGCTCAATTGGGTCAGTCGCCAGTGGTTGCATGCGACGGTGGGACAGACCAACATGTCTCTTTGCACAGCTGCCGCCCGCCTCAAGCTGGTCAGCACCCAGACAATAAGGTGCGGTCTCGCCACATGTCGTCTGCCTTACAGGGTGAGTAATGCATAAGGTACGCGAGTAACTGACAAAGAAGACTGCAATTATTGCACAAAGAAAAAACATACATAAAACAACACTGAAACCTCCAATCCTCAAGCTAGGTACCTGAAATATCCGGACCATGCTGACTGAACACTAAGATGATCAGCGCGCAATTATCAATGTTCCAAACACTTTTGTCATCAATGAAGAAATTGTAAGACTCCAGGTAGACATCGACGCACTACAATAGACACTGCTACCAGAGTTCTGGCTCCTCACATCAGCGATCTATACGTTCTTCTGAGCAGCAGAGGGGGCGAATCGGACAACATATTTTTAAGTAATCCCTCGTAAATAACGGCTTAAACCAATGAAATCAGGCCAAATGTGTGTATGAATCTGATATCGTTTCATGGATTAGGTCCAAAAAAAAAATCAGTGAAATCAGTGAAATCAAAAACTTTTCAACTATTACAACATCGATGTCACTCGCCCTCTCTGCTGCTGGATTCAACCGAATATTTGATCCAGTCCGATACGATATCGTGTTCGAGGGTCATAGGACGAAAATCACTACGACTTTACAAACAGACTAATCGCTAACACCTCGTCTTGTAAATCAATCAGATTATTGGACTGATCTGTGAGTTTGAAATTAATTCTGGTTAATGAATTATTATGACATCGCATATAGACTGGATTCACCGGAGACTCAATAATTAGAAATCCTGAGCTTGATTTGATCGTTCTAAATTTATTTGATAGCTTCCTTCGATAACATCACATACTAAATTGATTGCTATCACCGATGAAATATTCACATTGAACGGAGCAATATGCCTGCCGCCACCATCTGGTTCATTATTATGTTTGAGGGTTTTTATTTCCGGTGATGTTGTTTTTTTCCACGTATCATGAAATATTTTAAAACCATCATCGATGGCATCATTGAGAGATTTTTGTAGTTCTAAGATATTATATCCTGGTAGTTTGACTGTTGGAATATCCTTGACGGGGATGCCCTTGCCTTCTGCAAAAATTGTTCTTGTTTCAGGATTACTGTCACCTAATACTTCTTGAATAATTTGTGAATGAAATGTTTCCATATCATTGATGATTTTGTTACATGTTTCTACGACACTGATAAATTCATCTCGGGTGAGAGAACCGGATTTAAGAGGTATTAACAACAGTGAAAAATCATTATTCATTGCTGTGAAATTTTCAATAATTTTAGGTTCGTTAACAACAAGATATTTCCCTCTCTTATCTATATCGTCAAAGATAGCAAAAAAATCTCTAGCAATCCTGTAATCGCTATAGCTTTTTACTGGATTATCTGATTTTATCCTGTCGGTGATATAATCGGTTTTTTTGGGTTCTGGTAAATCAACGGTTTTCCCCCCGGGTGGGATTTCAGGCCATCCTAGTACGGTCCTTATTGAGCTTTGATATATATCTACGACGTATCCTTCTGTGGTTATTTCAATGGCAGATGATAGTGTTGGCTCATGAACTGTTATAGCTATTTTTGATTCTGCTCCAGTAATCGATTTTATTCTACGCGCGAATTCATTATCGATTTGTTCAATTTGGTATGACCCTGTTGGTATGGAAACAACGTTCCAGTCTGGGGTACCGTCGTCTTTATTTTTATTTGCAAACACCAGTGAATTATTGGGTTGTTGACCACCAAATGATTTTGATCTGATATTAGGCCAACTGTGGTATACTCGCAATTTTGCTAGCGCTATCTCCTTCACTGGGACCGGAGAGGGGAAATTCACACTGAATTCTGGATTCGTTGAGGTTATTGAGATCATGCTGGTTTTTACTGGGTTTGTGTTCTCCACTATTTGTTGAAGTAATTCCATCTGTGTTGTCATCGTTGCTATACTCATGATGTATTTCTAATTTTGATATTGCGGAATCATAGACAAGTACCATCACTGAGAACTCACTATCTGATATCGTTGAGGTTATTGAGATCATTTTGGTTTTTTCTGATTCCATCGGTGTTGTCATTGTTATTATACTCATGTTTTTGTATTTCTAATTTTGACATCGCAGAATCATATATATCTACCATCGCTGAAAACTCACTCTCTGATATAATTGTATCATCGAGAGATGACGATATCAATGAGGATAATTGCGAGCATGCAGTGGACACAACATGAAATTGAATTATGTAGTCTTGTAGTTTCCGTTGGCTGCATGATGATATTTTTTTTGTGATTATTGAAATAATTCCAGCGATTGTTGTTGCCGCAGAAATGCAAATTGGAACAGCTATCGGAGCCATCATTGTCACTGAAGACAGTATAATACCAGCTCCGGTGATTACACCACTCACTGAATACACGGTAACATCAATTGCGGTAATTCTCCTGCGATATTTTTTAATTTTCATTGCATACTCCTCAGACAGGGTTTTGAGTCTAGTTTGAAATTCTCTGACCTGATCATAACGATATTGCGATGATGAAATCATTTTTTATTTTAACAACGCTAGCGTTTTCAATTACGATTTACTTAAATCCGCTACGAATTCCACATACCACGTTGTTGAGACCCTAACCAAATTTTTATCAGTAGATGTGATTGTGAACTTTTCAGTTGTATTCTTGTCGATGATCGTTGAAATCGTATTATTGACCCCGGATGAACTGGACGATGAAATATTAAATTGAGTCAATGGTGTCACTAGTGTTAATCGATAAATACCCTTAACGGTTGCAGTGATATCTAATTTGTTGTTTGTAGGTGTCCACGCAAATGATCCGTGTTGGATTGTGTATACTACGTTGTTGGTTTTCTCATGAGGAATTTTTGTTTTTTCAATGACTGTTATCATCCTCGAAAGATCACCTTTGATGGCTTCGATGAAGGTTTTCGTCTCATCGATGGATTTTTTAATATCAGGGAGTTTTATTTCAATTTTATCTAACGGGGTTCCAATAAATTTATCAATGATATTTCTACGAAATGATGTAAACTGTTTTCCGTTTTCTTCAATTTTAGATTTAAGTGTTGTTAGTACAAACACAGAATTGTTTAACTCATCGTTGAGAATTTTTAATCGATCTGTAATCGTCGAAAAAAGTACACCTGGTTTGAGTTTACCCTGATCGGAAAATAGCGCGATAGTATTCTCGATTGCGTTTCGTTGTTTAACTAAAATATCATCCAACGACACATCACTGGTTTTCAATTTACCCTGATCGGAAAATAGCGCGATAGTATTCTCGATTGCGTTTCGTTGTTTAACTAAAATATCATCCAGAGAAATATTACTAGATTTCAATTTACCCTGTTTGTCTTGAAATACAACTATCTCATTAGGATCAACATTTACTAAATTCAACGTCTCAGCGATTTCATCTTTAATTTTTTTTGTTATATCCTTGATAGAATCAGGGGTTGCAGTGTCATCGGGTTTGGGTTTCAGAGGTCTTCCCCAAATATCAATCATGTTATTGTAAAACTCTTTCTCTCTCTAAAAAGCGATTGCTGGTGTAGTCATTTACGACAATGTGTGGTGGTTTTCTAGATGCTGAAATAGCGTTAAGGACATTTAATACTTCGCTGCCGCATATTGGTGGGTCATTGATTTGTTGTGTTGGTAGCGTAGAATACCAAGTCTTCATTGGAAAAGTTTTTATATAACGCATAAACTCTTTTGGCGGGGCTAATCCATATGAATCAAAATAGACAATCCCACGTGGATCAATAGCGTATGCAACCCAGTGAGTTCCAGGTCCGGTGCTGTTATCGAGATTAATAATACCTGTTTCAGTTTTGTTTGGTTGATGTGGTAATTGATCTTTCATAAAAACACCTCTGAAATTTTTTATGGCTAGTTTTTTAGCAGCATCCATTAAATCAAAATTGGACATGGGAACCATCAAAGATTTGGGAACCATCGAAGATTTGGGAACCATAGGTTCCTCAATTAATAAACCGTTCCTGGTAGTCTTAGACCCCTTCCGCTGTACCATGAATACGGGGTTCCTGGTAGTCTCAGACCTTTTCCGCTGTACCATGAATACGGGGTTCCTGGTAGTCTTAGACCCTTTCCCCTTTTTTTATAACCCTGTCCAGTTGCCTTTTTTAGTGCCATTCCTGCTGCAGTACCAACGGCTCCTAACGCTGCTGCTTTCGCCACTGCTGAGGCTGCTGCTGCAATCAATGCTGGTATTGCAGCTAACAATGGAAATATACCGCCTATTTTCATCATATTTTTGTCAGCAGCCGCAGAAAGAGTAATCTGAACACCTTTTTTGGCTACAAGTGCATCATTGAAATGTTTTATTTGACGAGTTGTCAGCGATAATTTATTTGCACCACCAGTCATTTGATTAGGTTTCAACGTGATTGTGGTTCCACATTTTTTAGCCGATTCTGATTGCAATTTTTTGATTTGACCAGGAGTTAACGCAACACTAATAACACTATATGACATTATACATAATAGATTGATTCTAAATCGTTTACAATTTCAATGGTGAAATTGCACAGCAATTTCCAATCAAAGATTTTCTACTGGGGCATCTACCACTCTCATTCTTCCTCCAACTCCTTCTAACAACATTGATTTATCACTGAGAATGACAGCAACCGCTCTATAATTAGCAATACCACCAGGACGGGTTACACGGGCTCTAAAGTGTATATCAACAACAGATTGTCTCATCAAATCAAGATGTTCCAATGAAAAGTAATAAATCGGATAGAGGCTTTTGAAATCCAATTGTGATATTTGCAAACCAGTATCCACATTTAGATCACGTGCCATAAATGACAACAGGTTATGATATACACGTGCAATATGGTTGTGAGTGTAATCAAGTTGTACATCTTCAGATGGTTCCTGTTGTCCGTTTATTCTCAGTGAGACCTCTCTAACACCTAACTGATCAAATATCATATGACTTCGTTGTTGATTACCAACTCGTGCATTATTCTGTAACGCCACAAATATATGACGTGGAGCTGAAACCCCTTGTTTTGATGCCAGATGCCAAGTAAATATATCATCAACATTATCCAGTTTAATATCAGTGGTCACTGATAACCAACTCAACAATGATTTTCCTCCTTGGTCCATAAATGATAACAATTTTTCTTCTGCGGTAATTGATGGAGTTAACACTGGCATCCACAATGATAGTTTTGTTAAAATGACTTTACCATCAGCAACACCAGCATCATGCCATATTGCATCATTATCAGTACCCTTTCGTACAAGCGCTACTGTGTGTTTAGCTCCATAAATAACTTTTCTAACATTTCTACAGAATCCGAAAATATGATGCAGTGGAATTGCACATGAAAATTGTCGACGCTGTCCTTGCAACGTTGCTACGCGTGTTGCAAATCCTAGGTTGTAATTAGTAATATTATTTATGACATCAAAATCACCAGCTGGTCTTACATATCCGGCTGGTGCTGGATTAACTGAAGAAGCATGTGTTGCCTTGACTCTAGAATACTGGTTGTGTTCAGGGTGATCAGTAATATCCTTAGAAAACATCATAGATGGACCCGCTGATCTTGTATAATCATCAGAATATCTCGCTAACCCTATGATTGTTGTGGCCACATCAACATCACGATCAATGGATTCAATTTCTTTTCCATCAATGAGATATTTAGCGCTTTCAAATAATGCCATGATACCGTTATTAACAAAACCGACTTTGATAGTTGGGTTATTGTCATATGGAGGATCATTATGAGCAGCATCATTTGTTACAAGTTCTCCTTCTACTTCAATAAATGCTTCACACGGCAAAAAGTATTTACTGGTATCATGAACTTGAAGTTCAATTCGCGATCGGAGATCGGGTTGTATTGCATGATAAGAATAAAATTGAAAATCGCGTACAGAATCATTCTTGCCAACTGGGGCATCCATATCAAACGCTGGATCAGGTGACCTTTTGAACATTTTATTCTATTTATCAGAGTCTAAATCGCGATTTTCATCGTTTTCTACGTGGTTTTTTAAAGCCACTTCCTGCTATCATGTTTGCTATCATGTTATCCTGGTCACTTGGAGTCACCAATGATGCTAGTTTTTCATCTACTGCGTTATTTATAATTTTACTAACACTTGCAGGCATTTCCGCTGTAGACGGTAACGGTTTCTTTTTTCGTCTCACTAATGATGTTATTTTATCCTTCGCAGTTGAAAACGCTTTCCCGGCAAGATCTCCAACAGCACCAATACCCTTATCACGAATAACATCAATAGCTTTCATTGATAATTGTTTAGCTAACGGCATCACTTTTGGAGCCATTCTTGCAAATAACCCTGCAATGGTATTGCCTAACCCATCTCCGTAGTATGCTTTATAAACTGGAAACCGTGAATTAACTACATAGACGAGGGTTGGTTTATCATGATTGTAGTGTATGATCATTATTATAAAAACAATAGTGTTTTCAATTGTTATTTAATCACTATGATACCCATTTGCTAACTCGTCAATGAAATCTCGATATGTTTTGATATCCATGATACCGCCGGCAAATAACCGTCTACAGATATCAGCTGCTTCATTAATTATTTCTGGAGAGTTATTTCCAGCTCGGAATCCTCCTACAAGAACTTCTAATCGTGATATATCATTGATAACACTATCAGGACAAGTGTTTCCAATCCTTGGATTTTGCAATCCACTTCCGCTATAACCAGTTGCTTCATCTAGTTTTTCTAAATCCGTAGTTTGTAAATAATCATCATCATCATGTGGTATTTGTTGTTTTTTAGGAGAGTAGAGTACTTTCTTTGCAGGTTGCTGTCGCTTTCTTTGCAATTTTGGCGTTTTTTGTTGTTGTTTAAACTCTTCGTATTGATTATACACGTGATCCACCATCTTGATATATTCATTGTATGATGCACTATCTGTCTTTTTTTGACTTTTTCCAGTTTTGATTTTGTAGAATATATCAGCCCAATGGGTTAAATTCTTAACAAACTTATGATGTTCTGGTTTCAACATTTTTTTTCTGTTTTCATAAGACGTAACAACAAGCGTAGGAATTTCTGTTGGATCAGTCCCATCAATTGCTGCTAACCCTTCTTCGTTAAATCTCATGCGTAAGTCCTCTACTGTTCTTTTTGATTCCATTTGTTTTGTTTGTTCAGTTTTCGCTGCTATTTTTTCAAGTTCACCAATAACAGATTTTCCCGTCTCGGGAACATCTCCCAGTAAAGCACGCTCTACCTCTTTCGTTGCTGTGGTTACTGGTTTAAACAACTCTTCAGACCCTAAAGCAAAATCCGTTTGTAAACTCTGTCGTTGTTGCAGTTTATTTCTTACAGAGTCACGAATTGGTACAAATCTCTTAATTGCATCTAATCTTTCACGAGCCAATCGGGTTGTTAATGCTTCATTGACCATTATTTGAAATCAGAAACCATTTTTCAATTGCAAAACACTTGACATGTCAGATGATTTTTAACACGATCATGGAAGTGTTATTTGATTGTTTTAACGGCTCTATCAATGATGGAGAAAGTCACATAATTGTATATAAAATAATTAATACTGTGACTTTCTCCATTCTATTTTGACATGTCGGATGATTTTTAACACAGTCATGGAAGTGTTATTTCATCGTGAGACACCTTCTATCAATGATGAGGAAAGTCACATAATTGTATATAAAATTAATAATACTGTGACTTTCCTCACTTTTCCATTGACCATCCATTAACGGTCCATCGATTTTTTTCACTGATTTCAATCAAATAATGCTAAAAAAAATGAGGGTCGATGATAAAATGATCGGGCAATCAAAAAATGATAAAGGGTCAGGCAATCAATGGTCGGGCAATCAAAATTGTTCATTTTCTTGAATTAACGCTCGTAAGTTTCTAATTTTAGAGTTGACTTCTTTTTTCAATTCGTATTCGCTACCCAATTCTTTTCGTATTCCTTCTACGATAGTATACAACGGAACGAATACACTGATGTCACTGGAAAATGAAAGAGAGTCTCTAATAGAATTCTGAGTTCTTTTGATGAGTGCATATTTCTTTGGTAGCATATATTTATTGTTGTTTACTCCGTATTCTATATCCTGAAAATCAGACACAATTTGATCAGGATTTAACCCATCTGATAGTTTGATATCCTGATTTTTCAATTTTGCTATTTCAACTATGATGCTATTCATGTTTTCAGAATTCATTATTCTATAAGAATGACATATCTCTAATTGAAAAATATGACGCATTAGACATAACTAAATTGAACTTTTTGTCCACTCTTTTTTGAAATAGCCGATCGATAAATCCCCTCTGCAACGAATCGTACTGAGGCTCTACAAATATCGAAATGCCTACCGGCTTCATATAATGATTGAAATATTTTTTCTTCATTAGTTATTGTATTCAAAGATTTCACAGGTCTCGCTTATTTTGAACAAGTACCAGTCTTTCCTCGTTTGGTATTCTCACTTTGTGTGATAGCTTGCAGATTTGATAAAGAATTATTCTTTGGATTAGAATCCTTGTGATCAATAACAAAACCATCTTTGATCAATCCATTAAAACATTCAAATACGAAACGATGATTGTGATATTTCATCTTTCCAGCGCCAAACAACAAATACCCTTGATTAGTCACAACACCGACCGGTTTCTTCAGTCTACAGTGTCTTACAACACCATCACTAGATGCCTCATAATTTGTAATCAAGGGGTGCTGTCTGAATTCTTGGTTCATATATACTATTCTATTGTTTGTCTAATTCAGTGTTTGGTTCAATAATTACATCACTGGAGAATCTTTCGATGTAGTCTTGCGGAGTTCTTATGATTTTGTCAGTGACGTTATCAGGGTCAAAGACTTTTTCAGGGTCATAATTTCTGATGGATTGTCCATTTTTTATTCTTTTATCATAATAACGCTTCAATTCCCTATATCGCTTACCACCACAATCAATACACAATTGTGATTTTCCCTTGACCCCAACCCCACATCGAATACAGGGTAACGGACCAAGGCTTCCATGTCGAAAACTTTGCATATGATACCTACAGTATTCATTTTTTCTGCATGATTTGTTACACGGGGTTACATTTCCCATCATGAGCCATTTGCAGTGATTCATTATACATAAATCTTTCATTTAAATGCTTGTTTTTAATATAGCATGAAGGAGTTCAAGAGATTGACTTCGAAAAATGCTGATAGAGAGTTTAAGAGATTATTGAAAATCAATCCTAAATTTAATATCGATAAACCCAAAAAACGTGTAGTAGACGGAAACATGAAAGAGTTTAAGAGATTATTGAAAATCAATCCTAGATTTAATCGCGTTAGACCCAAAAAACGTGTAGTAAACAGAAACAAACATCCAAAACGTCCAAGAGAGGGAAACATGAAAGAGTTTAAGAGATTATTGAAAATCAATCCTAAATTTAATATCGATAAACCCAAAAAACGTGTAGTAGACGGAAACATGAAAGAGTTTAAGAGATTATTGAAAATCAATCCTAAATTTAATCGCGATAGACCTAAAAAACGTAACAAACGTCCAATAGACGGAAACATGAAAGAGTTTAAGAGATTATTGAAAATCAATCCTAAATTTAATATCGATAAACCCAAAAAACGTGTAGTAGACGGAAACATGAGATCACCCTGGAAAGATGCTCAATTCAATCTTGATATAGTTTCTAATACACCCAAGAATAAAATTCTTGATAAAGTCATAATTAGTAAAATCAGAGACTGTTTTAAGGAATTCAAGCGTGATGGAGCATCTCACTGCTGGACAACATTTCGAATTCGTGGTGGTTTTGACGCTACCATGAATGATAAAAAGCAGCAGCGATCATTTCACGTCTTGGGAAAGAAAGAAATATTTTTCGAATGAAATTCATTAACGATGATAAAGGAAAATGGATTATTAGGGATAAATTTGAACCCATTCTCAGGAACAACAGAACTGTCACTGTGAATCAAGATTCCCAACCAGGAATGTTGACTGGACTTGATAAACCCTACTACGAAAGATCTTATCCTGTAACAGTAGTTGTTTACGGGATATATCCGATCAATGAAAAACCTGATATTTCAAAACTAGCACCCATGAAATATTCGACAAGGCTCAATTGTGTAGCAGAACGAATAATAGAACACTTCACAAATGCGTCCCGGGGAAATAAACTGACTGATCTAAGACGAAAAAAAATAACCGAATGGGAGTTCACGGTAAAAGAGCATGGGGCAACAATTCAGGATATAACTAAATTAGAAACATCATTGAGATTTCCAATATGAGTAAGAACAATCACCGGTGAAGTATTATACGAATCGAAATATCAATCAAAAGGAACCCCAATTGAAATTATTGATCATAACGCACACGCGTGGTCATCTGCAGTAACAATATTCCCACGGGATAGAACCGTAAAATATCTATCCCAAACCGAAGAGTTTTTTTCAGAGCAGAAATTATTTGATGCTATTTACCATTTGAGTAAAAACGATCCTGTGTCAATGTGGCTATTTCATAGTACTTCAGACGAAGAATGTAGATTTGATCAGTTTGTAAGACCCAACGGAGAATTATATCGTACCGAAGAACTGCATAATCAAATGAAACAACTAGCTAGTGAGTTTTCTGGGGACGGAGAAGACAACGATCAATTATTAGCAAACTGTTTCACAGTACCATCAATTGCAGCACATTTTGCTAGAAAGAAAAACGCGTGGAAACCAACACGAAGTGAGTTTTTATCAGATGTCAAATTGTCCTGTCTTGAATACAGCCATGGAGGATTATGGAATACAAAATACGACACTGATACCGTTATTTCAGTTGATATGATTGCGTGTTATCCAGGAAGTTTTCTCGGGTATGGAGAATGCGAGAAATATTTCAAACGATTTGGACACCCTACACACGAAATGACCCGTGTTGCTATTAATGGACCACTGCCTGATTTTGATTTAACCGGATTCGCTTGTGTAGTATCATTTGAAATGGCTGAAGGACTTCATCCGTGTAGTTATCTTTGGATTGGTAAACACATGTCTGAAAAACACTGGATGCCAATAGTGTTATTACGGTATATGCTTGATTGTAAGATGTTAAAATCATTAATTGTCAGTGAAGCAATTATATCCTATCGAGCACAGAAATCAGTCTGGTTACCACAACCTGATCTAGAAAAAATAATTAGCGAAGAGCGAAAACTGTTTCCTGATTTTAATGAACAACAAATCATGGATTGGTCCAAACAGTTATTTGAAATCAGAAACAATGAAGCAAAAAATCTTGGACGAAGAATAATCGGTAAATTTACCCAAGGTGGCAAAGATGATAATACGAAATATTCTTCACGATTGATTATAGACAATGCTGAATACGATTTTGTAATCACGGATTTAACGAATAGGGGCCTATATGTCAATCGTAAGGACGCATTTATGTCCGATGGAACCAAATTGGGTACAATTGTTACTTACACTGATGGATACCATCCGCAGTACACACATTTGAGAGCTTATATTCTCGGTTATGCTTCTATCAATCTGTTTTCAATGATCAATAGATTTCCTACCACCGCAGTTAGAGTTGCTACTGACTCATTTTACATAAATAGCAAAATGGCTGATTTTAAGGCTACTGGCAACGAGAAATGGGGGACATGGAGAATTAAGAAGGAAATGCTTCATGATTATATTCAATCAGCAGATGTTACCATTGAAAATAATTACTTAGAAAGCAATCAGTGTTCAGAATTTTCTAGTGCACCACCGATTTCTGATCCAATCTGTAGATATAAAACAGTTTATTTAAACGGTTGTGGTGGGTCAGGAAAAACAACCCGGGCAATTGAGTTATTTCGTGGGAAATCAAACATGATTGTACTAACACCAACTCATAGACTTGCAAGAGAAATGATACAGAGAGGGGTAAATGCCTGTACCTATCACAGCTTTTTCCGATGGAAGGGAGATAAGTGGACTCCTGAGCGCATGGGAGAGAAATGTATTCCTGAAATCATGATTTGGGATGAAATAGACACAGTGTCCGAAGATGTCTTAAAAATATTTCTTGAGTGGTTGTTATTGAAGAATACAAAAGTCGTCATGTGCGGTGATCACGGCCAACCACCACCATTTGTCGGTGCATCCCCCCATGAATGGCTAAAGGGTTTTGTAGACTATTATGAAGAAATTGATACTGATCATAGATCACTTGATGAAAAATTAAAAGAGTTTAAGAAATTAATTAGATTACAACCGGATAGAATCCAGTGTGAAATAGCCCGTGAAATAATTTCGGAAACTCCCATGAATGATTTCTGGGAAATGTGGAGACCAAATGATTTGATCATTGCAAGTAGAAAAATAGTTAGGGATACACTTCAGATGAAATTATTTGAATTGCATAAACAAAAATTTGCAACGCTTCCAGTGCCTCTTTGTTATAGGCCATCAGATACACGAAAACAGAACATTGAAGTTGATATTCCAGGACAGAGTGAAAAGCAGATTCTCGTATTAAATGATATTGTGCTGGTTGATATCAATGTCGTTGAAGATGCATTGCGTGCTAATAAATCCCCGTGGACGCTAGGATACGCAGCAACAATACACTCTTCACAGGGATTGACTATATCGGATACAATTGTTTGGATGGTAGATAATCGCATAGAATGGTCGAATTTAGTCTATCTTTCAGTATCCAGAGTACGAAAAATAAATCAACTTCGAAGAATTGTCCTGACAGAGTCAGGCGATGATGAAATCATTGGTGACGATAATGATATTATTGATAAAAAACTCTCCGGTTACAAACAACAGGACAAAAAAAACAACGAGAATTTGATATTGATGCTGAATTAATAATCACTTTGAAGAAACAACAGAATAATCACTGCGCAAGTTGCAATTGTATAATGCGTTGGCAGTATTCGGATAAGGATCCTCGCCAATTCACCGTAGACAGAAAAAATAATAGTCTCGGTCATGTCAGAAACAATGTGATGTTGACTTGTCTTGAGTGCAATAGACGCAAGGGTGCTAGTTAAGCCCATGCGGTGGTAATTGAGTATCCTCAGGTATCACTTGTAATTGTTGTCTAGTAAAACCCCGTTGAGGGGCAGTTGAATCCAGTTTATAGATTGGAGGTCTACCCGTAGATCGTGTTATACTAGATATCTTGTGTGCAGTAATACTCCAAATAGGATCAGTAGCTCTTTTTCTGCCCCCTTCAAGCTCTCCTGGTTCATATAAGTACCTCACAATGATATTACTACCAAGAATTGGTTCGGAAACGCTAAAATCTTTTTGAATTTCCATTTTAGGTATCGACTTCTTTTTAATCGCGTTGATAGGTTTCATGTTGATGGTTCTAGTAATCTCGTTATTCAGTGCGGTAACTACACCTGGTAATCTCTTAACCCATTCACGGGATCTTTTTTCTTGGATGAATTCTTTTGCGTATTGATATCCAAATAACCGTTCAGCAAGAGTCCGATTAAATCGTTCTACAATTGCCTGATCACGATGTAGCGCAGTGTGCCCTCGTCTGATAGCGACATTGTGATATTTCATTGTAGATAACACTGCACCCTGAAATTCCTTGCCCGGATCAACTTGTAACAGATTTGGCCAGTGCAGAGGGCCTCGTCGATAAATCCTTTCAAATGCAGAAGCCACTTCAGGTGATGATTTTGTTTTTAACGGTTCTGCTTCTTTGTATCGACTTGCAATATCAACTACAGTTAACGCATATTTGTAACCGTGGTCATGTGGCAAAAATAATAGATCAGCCTGATGAACTTCATTAGGAACAGTCACATCAAAATGCGAGAAATTAATTTGTTTAGGCGGTGGTAAGTAAATTTGCCATAGTGCCTGTTTGGATAACCAATGAGCCGCAGTGGTTTTTTTCACCTTTGCAGCGCTAGCGAGTTTATTGATTGCAGCGCTACCCTTCCAGTATCCTCTTGGGGAATAATAAATAGATTCCATGTTGTTATTAATTACCAGCACCTAACATCAATTTGCTTTTCATAGCCGATTTTATCAAAAATGAAGCCAATTTTTCTTTGAAGGATTTATCAGGAATGGCATTCAACGCATGAATTAATTTCACATCTGCTAGATGCCTGTGTTGCAGATTACTGCTTTTATAAGCAACATCATGAAGGTGACAGGCCTTATCAATAGCGTTTATTGGTTCCTCACCGGGTCGGGGCTGATTTTGATCATTGAGTCTGATATCTAATCGTGTTCCGGGGCCACAGTAGCTATATCCTGGAAGGTGTTTTTCTCCGGGGTATTTTGCCCATGGGGTTCCAGGGAGTTTTGCTAACTTGGCAGCGATATCACCTCCTCGTTTTTTTTAAAGGTTCCTTGGGTTTAGAAACAAATCTAAATTTCTTTGTACTACACTGTACGCATTTACCAGAAAGCGCTGATCGGTTATTTTTAGTTGTAATCGTCGTCAAGTCATCTGTGCCAGTACGCGCCTTACACTTCACACAATATAGATCCATAATTTATGTATAGAGATATGAATATAATTGATTTTTCAGCGACTAAAACAAGAGAACCAGTGAAGCATCATGCAGCGCTACCAAACTCTATCCGCGCAATTATAATCGGACCATCTGGATCCGGTAAAACGCAATTGTTGCTCAATTTAATAATGAGATGGATGAAGTGGGATAAGTTGTATTTAATTGCCCCTAGCGTAGACGACCAACGATGCTATGAAGTGCTAAAAGATTTTAATGAAAACGCTTCAGAGATTGCTGGTGAGGATGTTATTGAATTTATAACCGATATTGATGAAGCACCATCAGTAGAAGACCTCGATGGAAGTATCAACAATTTAATTGTATACGATGATGTCATGTTAGAAAATCAAAAAAATCCTGCTAGAATATTTTCCCGAGGCAGGCATAAAAACACGGACGTGATCTATGTCACTCAACGATACACACAAATACCAAAAGTGATTCGCGATAATTGTAATGTGTTGTGTGTGTTTAATGGAGTTGATACGCATACATGTCGAAATATTTGGCAGACATGGTGTTCCGATATGGATTTCAATCAATTTCGAAATTTCTTTAGTCATGCTCAGTCTGCCCCACACGGATTTGTAACAATAAATTTACATGACCCTCGAACACGATATCGTATCGGACTGGATCAAATATTCGGTTGAATCCAGCAGCAGAGAGGGCGAGTGACATCGATGTTGTAATAGTTGAAAAGTTTTTGATTTCACTGATTTCACTGATTTTTTTTTTGGACCTAATCCATGAAACGATATCAGATTCACACACACATTTGGCCTGATTTCATTGGTTTAAGCCGTTATTTACGAGGGATTACTTAAAAATATGTTGTCCGATTCGCCCCCTCTGCTGCTTTCTGGCACGGAAAGAGCACTGAAAAAAACCACAGAGTTTTGTGTTGGATTCGCAATCATGAACACTTGACTGAAGTCAATAGAATCCTGCCAATAATGTAACAGAAGACTGATATCACTTTGCCTCCACACCACCACCGATACATTGCACAGCTCCGACTGCGCCACTAACGACTATTTGGCGGGATGAAAAATGAAACTGCAGCCACAGCTACAAAGCCACTGCGGACTCTGCATAACCATCGTCTTTAATGGACGCACTTCCATCGTATCTCGAGACTAATGTATGCCAACAACCATCATTGTACTACAAGGATGTATTCACTGTGTTGCTAGGCTCAAAATTAGGTTTGGGGCACCGAGTGTACGAGTGGCCTATAGCACACTCCGTTACGGATCATTGCCATCTCACCTATTTCTGTGCGGGTTCGAGTCAAAGATTCGGCTAATGTAGTTATGTGAGAAAGCTTGACAGTAGGTTCGCGTGGGTTGGTGGTTCTTTCCGGTGGTTTCACCAGGTTCTCGCTCCACCAATAGTACTGACCGCCATGTATAGCATATCGTGTGCTGAACAATGGTCTTAATTCGTGGGAGAAAACTGAATTAATAATGTCTTTAATGCAAAGTAAAATCATACAAACATTTGGAAGCGTGTATATTCAGATATTTTGAAGTCCATATTCATAACTTGAAGTCTGAGCACCTTTCAGATGTTTGATGTTTGGCGTAAGCAAGTGTTCGACACTTTTGTATTATTTCTGATTTAGTAATTGTTGTGATTTCTTGACTTGCAAGAAAATTAAATAACATAATTTTCAACCATTATTTAGGCTGTCACGTTGTAAGGATAAACTAGATTTGTATATGTTATACTCTGTGGCTTATAAATTATCGACGTAAAGATACATGAATGTCGATTCGCCGAGCAATGAGATGTCAAGCCAAAGCCAGGAACGCAACATTGTCGTAAAATAGTTTCCAGGCTAGTGGTGAAACCCTGTGATCGAATCAAAAGAACATCAAGTGCAGGTTGTAAATCAACCCTTGACAGACAGTTGGGAGGGGGTAGTGTATGAACATTATATGAATCAACGTCCACTCGGAATTGAGCAAAGAATGGCCAACATTAGAATAGGAATCTTAAATATATTATTTTGAGAAATAACTGTCCGTAGTTGCTAAAACCAGCTTCCAAGATTTATAAGAGAAGTTAAGCTTCTTCGACGTCATTAGAAATTCGCGAGAAACTTTTGCATTCTGTAGGAGCTGCAGTACATGTGAATGACTATTTGCTCGATCGTTGTAATATATTACTGCAAATTAATTGTTCTTGAATTACTGCATTATTTATGATTTAGTACGTTGAATGAATTTGTGTAGGGTTTGATTCATTCGTAGTGTTTGATATACACGCCTGTTTTGTGATATGAGGAATGTTTATGTATAAAATTAATTTTGTAAGACATTTGGTTAGTTCGAAGTATCCTCGTGTATTTACTCATGTGACATAGATTTGAAAATGATGAATTGATTTATAATTTGTATAGTGGTTGCAGTATGCAACATTAGTTAATAGGGATTTGCCCATTTGTGTGTACTAGGAGAATGATGTCTTAGGATGTCAGCGCATGGATATGTGTATATCTGTGAACACTTTGTACAAGTGCAATATACAGAATAGCGTCTGATTATGTGATATTGTTCTATATAATAAGATTGAGAATCTGTATATACCGTATACGCATAGCAGATAGAACGGGTATTTCCATGGGCATCAACGCGTGACCAATGAACGTAATGGCTTATATGATGATATTGTTGTTTAGTGTGAGTTAGATAACTAGGGGAATATGCTATGCTAATGTCCTTAAAAGCACAAGTTTACATGCATATAAAAATAATATAAATAAATCAATAGTCAAAATCACCGTTTAAGAAAATCTTCCAAACTGACACAGAAATTTGTATTCTTTGATCGTGATTCTCCAGTAAGTATTAACATGTGCCGTTTCAAAGTATTGTTGTGTGTAAATCGTTAATCACAAACTTCACATTTGGATTGAACCACGTTTTCCTGCATTTGTCTCATTTGGACATTCAACGAAACACGTTGGTTGAACATTTTGTGACATATTTTACATTGAAATTGTTTTTTTTTCTGTATGTATACCATTATGGCTCTACACATCACCTTTCCCTTTACATACCTTAGGACAAAATTCACATTTGAATGGCTTGTCAGCACTTTGTATCATATCATGTATTCCTTAAAACAGACATAATTTCATGACATTTCAAAACATTATCTCCTTGAACATTTTACTACCAACTTCACATTAGACTGGTTCATTTCACTTATGTATTATACTGTGCCTCTTCA